>JBBPCZ010000017.1:1742049-1753771 GCA_037974445.1 Brycinus macrolepidotus | reverse complement strand
TTTATCTGAGGGAACCGTCCTTAGAACACGCTCCTGAATTCAAGGGGTCTTTTTTACACACACACACACACACACACACACACATGTGCAACTGTGCTGAATAGACGTGAACATCGGCTATAATTTTGGTTTTGTTTGTTCCCACCATAAATCATGATTTGGGGTATATACGCTGTGATTACTGTAAGTACGTGTTTAAAGGAGCAGGACAAACCCGGGAGGACGTCATGAGGTTGTTGTTTTTTGGACGTCCTGTAAATTGTCGGTGCAGCGTTACACAAGATCAGTGTTGGAGAGTTCATGGAGTTTATGTATCGAAACGCTGTAACGGAGTGAATGGGTTACTAAACAATCATGCTGCCTCCGAAGACTTGGTTTGGAGCGTAGACTCTGGTGGGTGAAGAACGTTATCAAGTCCGCTGTTGAACTTCATGCCCAGGGTCAGCCTGTGAAAAACTGTGTGTGTGTGTGTCTCAGATGACACAGAGAGTCTTCATTGTCAACAGAACTGCTTAACTTCTGAAGGACACACTGTGGTTTACAACCTGAGTGGGGGGGGGAAGAGAGAGAGAGAGAGAGAGAGAGAGAGAGAAAGAAGGAGGAAAGGACAGAGAGGAGGAGGAGGGGATATTCACTTCAGTCTTGAGTCAGTCGACAAACTTTTTTCCCTCTGTCAAAGATCTAATTATTTTTCCCTTCAGCTTTCTTCTTGGACTGATATGCCTTTGTCGTTTTCCTTTTTTGGGACAGACGGTTAACAGAGGTATGCCGAGACTTCTGTAACTAAGTTAGGAGCCAAATTCAAATCAAGCAAGTTATAGCTAGAGTAGTTCAGGTCTGTAGAGTAGAGCTTACTAACAGCTTCGTAGTTCCACCCAAACATCTTGCCTGCTTTCTTAGTCGTGGCTTTGAACGTTACTTCGGAGTTAAAGTGCTTTTTGTGTTGCTTTTCTTCTCCGCTGATCCTTTTAATTTGTTCCCACAGATAATATCATGGACTTGGGGATGGGAGGTGAGAAGAGCAGTGGGGAGATCCAGTACGGTTCCAGCAGTTTCCAGTCAAGTCGGAGTGGACAGACTGTCACTTACTTGGGCAAGTTTGCTTTCGACACCCCTCCTTCAGGAGGAATCAGTGGCTCGGGCTGGTGCCCCGACAACAACATCATCAGCCTGGTGAGTGCTGGCATCCTAGGCGTCTCGCCGTCGCCTGGCAACATCACCACCCAAACATCCTCGTCGGGTGGAAACATGGGCGGCCAATCATCGGACATTGAGCAAGTGTATGCCCCGCCCCTTCCCGCCTACTCCACCTGTGGTGAGATGTACCAGGAGCAGGTGTCCTTTCACCACAGCCCGGCCACCTCGTCCTCCCTGCCCTACCCGGCCTCCGACTACCACAGTACCTCCTCTAAGCCCGGCATGGACGGCAGCCTCTTCTCCATGATCCCCGACTACAACCTGTTCCACCACCAGGGCGACGTTGGGGTAATGGAGCACAAGCCTTTCCAGGCCATGGACCCCATCCGGGTGAATCCGCCACCCATAACACCCCTGGAGACCATCCGGGCGTTCAAGGACAAGCAGCAGATCCACCCAGGTTTCCTAGGTGGCCAGCAGCAGCATGCAGCCCAGCACCACCACCACCAGCCCCCACAGACCCTCGCCCTCAAGCCCATCCGGCCGCGCAAGTATCCCAACCGGCCGAGCAAGACGCCGGTCCACGAGCGGCCACATGCCTGCCCAGCAGAGAACTGCGACAGGCGCTTCTCTCGTTCAGACGAGCTCACGCGCCACCTGCGCATCCACACGGGCCACAAGCCCTTCCAGTGCCGCATCTGCATGCGCTCATTCAGTCGCAGTGACCACCTGACCACGCATATCCGTACACATACCGGAGAAAAGCCCTTCTCCTGTGAGTTTTGCGGACGCAAGTTTGCCCGCAGCGATGAACGCAAACGGCATGCCAAGGTGCACCTTAAGCAAAAGGACAAGAAGCCGGCAGACAAGGCCGGTGGCTCTGGGGCAGCAGGCAGTCACTCGTCCCCACCAACCTCTTGTGGGAGCGCCGGACCCAGCAGTGCCAATATCCTGACTGTTACCACGTGCGCCTAGGGAACTCTCTGCCGTTAGATACAATGGGGCTGGGGGAGGGGGACATTGAGCTCTTTCCTTTCTACTGAAAGGCCTGACCATTGACTCTCACACTCTCTCTCGCCTCTCCATGTACTGGTCTATTTGTTACGGTCTCCGATGTTTGTTTTCAGATGGCGTAGTTATGTTGCCCTGCGCATTTTTGCTTTAGATCAAGACAGGGGGTCTTCAGATAGGGAGACACTCTGACGTTTTGTGGCAGGGAGAATAGGGCACCAGGGCGGCAGCTGGAGGGACAGGGACAGTTTAGGTCAACCCAGGACAAAATAGAGGCACTTCTATGGGAAAAGCATTACAGGCTCAGGGAGTCCTACTTCCGGCTCCGGGGACCTACATGATCCCCTGATATTTCAGTCTGGGCCAAATTAGTCTTTTTTTACAGTATGGTATTAAAAACAAGGTGAGATACACTTGGCGTCTGAGTTCTGTTTTATTTTCTTTTTTACAGTGTATTTTGGTTTGTCATTGGCTTGTCCAATTTTTAAAAAGTGCAATTTAATTTTCTCAATGTTGTTAATACCTTGTTTGCGCTGCACTTTGGTTCCTGTTGTTTGTTCTAAAATACTGCTTGTTAAATATTTAATTGACGATATTTTTTCACAAGAATGTGCCAAATCTGTTGACATACTACAGCCAACTTTTTGTTGTTGTTGTTCTTGCTAGCGTCCCAGGGATTACAGCAAAGCTACTGGAACAATCCACTTCAGACATCGATCTGAAGGGAAAACCTCTAAGCCCAGAATCTTACAGCACTGAAATGCTCAGTGAGTTCAAACTTCAAGTGGGTGTTTCTTGCGTAATTAGACTGCATTATCTTAATATCTCAAAATCCCTCCAGTACAATTAAGGGATCTGGATGTCTTTGTAAACAGCAACAGATTCCCTGTATATACATTACCAAAAAAAGCTGCCTGTGTTGTTTTATCCACACCTGCTAAGTGCAGTTCACTGATTAGCGTGAAATTAGAAAAGCAAAAACAGTCTCGAATACTCAATCTGGTGGGCGTGAGGGCAATATCCTTTACTTACTTGACCTTCAAAATCGAGATCCGTGGCAGCAGATCATTCTGCCTGTTTTCGTTGTTTTTGATTTTGTTCTGTTTCTTTACTGTCTCTATGCCTGCATGCGTCCAGTATTGGTAGTTAGTTAGCACTTGGTTAGCACTGAAACAGAGGTTGCAGAGGTCATGTCATTCAGGAACCTCACAGCAATACATGTCCACCTCGAGCCCCTGCGTCCACAGAGCTGACGAAAGAAATGATGTGAAATGTGAAACACGAGGCGCTGCCGTGTTCCACATGTAAATTGTGTCGGTATTTATGTTGGCGTTGTTGTTGTTGCAGTTACTGTCATTGTGCTGTTCTTATCACCTGACGTTTTTTATAGGGCGCTTGATGTGGTTTCTATTTTTTCATCTTCCGAAATTTCTTCCTCCCTTTTTTTTCTCCCTGTTCCTCGCATACTGTAAATTCGGTACACGTTTTGAGGACACACAAGATTTTTGACACAAAAGTACTTGCCAGCCAAAATTATGGAAATAACGGCCTTAGAGCATCGCTGCTGGGCGCAAGCATGGCTGATCTGGGATGCCATTGTTCTGTGTTTCCACTGACTGAAGTCTGCCAGCTATATGCATGCCATTCGAGATGTTTTTGACGTTTTTTGTTTTTTTTTTACAGCTCTGAGGGGCAGTACCAGTAATGTGGTTTTCTCCACGGCTACTCGTATTCAGATCCCACTGAGAGATTTGGTTCTGAATATCAAGAGGGGTGTTTTTTGTTTGTTATTTTATTTTTTTTTGTACAGTTGCATATAAAACATATTACTACATGTTTTCTACTAAGAATGTACAGGACAAAAAAAGCAATGTGCTTCAGTATTACGATTGCGTGTGTGTGTGTGTACATACGTGTGTACATTAATACCTACACACGTGAATGCACGCCCGGATTTTATGTATTGACTGAATGTGGATGCAAAGGGTGTGTTTAAGCGTACATTTCTGGGGGAAGTGACTGTGTATATAGTTTAGAACGTTTCCTTTTTTAACTGTAAGCGAGAGAGAGGCGTCGTCCGACGGAGTCAACCCTGATGCACCCCCCCACCCCCCCCCACCCCACTCATCACTCCTGCGAAGTCTCAAAATGTTGTTTGTTTTTTTTTTGTGCATAATATACAAAGAATGAGATGGAGACACACTGAATGATGTGTTTATTAAATAAATAAACAATAAGGTTATTTGAAAAAAAAAAAAAGACTTGACTTGTGTGTCTCAGTGTCTTTACATTCACATTAGCAGGTCTGCATGAGAGGAAAATAAAAAGTAATACACACAGCTTTAATTTGGTAATTAGGACTGTTATCATATGTAGAACAGCTGTGTAGTTTGGTGGCATCCACTGTCTTCAGATTTGAAAAGAAAAGGCTTTAATGCAAATTTTGATCTTTTGATTTTTTTTTTCTGAATGAGTAGGTGGCTTCAACTGTAGGAGAAAATTAGGCCTACACTAACTGACCAGTCTCTTTATTTCCAGATTATAATGGTTTAGCTTGGTTTTTGTCATAATATTTCATATTTCTTGGCTCTTGTTAACAAATGTAGATCAGTTGCATAAGCTCCTCTGTTAAAGAGAGTGAAGATCCTACATGGCCGTGTCAGCGGCACCTTCGCCATATGTCCCTTTAGCCTTGCGTTTCTAATAGAGTCTGTTTGAACGTCGAGGCTTGTCCACAGGCTGCCATCCTGCGCAAAACCGTCCTGCTGTAGGCCTGTGTGTCTTGGCAGGCTTCCAGCCATTCTCTAATTAACAAGGCCCCCGATGGCTCCAGAATGTCTTTTGTTGGTTTTCCTGAATGAATGGGTGGCTCGGGCCGTAGGAGTTGTTTCGGAAAATCAGCCGGGCCCATGTCGACTGGGTTGGCCAATCTAAGAGTTTATCAGCACGAGTCAGTATTGCCTAGGAGTGGATCTGTAAACACCACTCGCTTAAAAATAAAGGTTCCCAAAAGGCCCTTGGCTTGGGTGCACCTTTCCGGAGGCGGAGGGAACTTTAGCTGGCATGGAATCCTTACATTATACACATTTACCAAAAATAAAGAACCATCCTCTGAACGCTTCTTTGGGTGGTTCTTCTTGCTACCTTTATTTTTAAGATACCTCATGAAAATGATGGTGCCTATTGAAAAAAAAAATACATAGGGACTCTCCCTTCATTTTGGGATACATTTTTATTCTATTTGGCCTATTTGCCACTTGGTTGCCTGTTATAGTAAGTCGGCCTCGCAGTGCTGCAGGGAAAATGCGAGAGTGTCTGGGGAAGTGCTTCCATCCCTATCGGCAACTGTCTGAAGCTAAAAAGCGATCCTGAATGTATACGTAGGCGCGGATCTGTTAGATTTATGCACCAATACGGTGTCGTGTGTGTGTGTGTGTGTGTGTGTGTGTGTGTTCTCGCCATTTGAAGCCTCTGCTGTAAAAGAGAGGAAAATCACAGCATGAGACAGGTTACACTCGCTGATGGAAGAGGCAAATGTTGAGCGGCATTAGCTAGCACCTCTCCGTGGATTTGTTTCTTTTTTCCGTTCCCTCCGCAGCCGCCCCTCCTCCGGAGTGATGTCTTTATTTCTGAGGCGGACAGTTATACATGGTATGGGAAGCTCTTTTTTTTTTTTTTTTTTTTTTAAAGAAACATAAAAATAGCTTCTGGCATAGGCTTCTGTTTTATTTTATTTTATTTATTTATTTCAAGATATTTATTAATTTAATTTTTTTTTTAACTTTCTTTCACTGCCAAGATCCATCAGAACGCAGGGCCAAACTGATCCAGCACAACAGCAGAGGCATTTCTCACAGATCACATAGGAGCAGACCCTCTGGGTGTGTGTGTGTGTGTGTGTGTGTGTGTGTGTGTGTGTATATGTATGTCGAAGCTGAAGTGCTTTTGTCTTTTTAGATTTCAACTGGGCAGTTTTTTAGGCTTTTTCTTTTTTAACTTGTTAAGTAGGAGCTGGAAGTAAAAGGAAAAACATTTAAACGTTGTCAAATAAAAACATTAACTGCATTTTATAAACACATTTATTTATCATGGTTCCTGCACGTCCTGGAAAACATTTGACCAATTTTCTTGACATGAAAAGCACATGGAAGATGAGAGAAAAAGTCAAATATGCTGGAAAATCTTGTGTTGTCTCGAGAAATTATTTCAACATTCTCCCATTTTCCTATCCCGTTTCTCCTAGGACGTCTATCAGAGCTTCTAAAAACGGGTAACATTGCCATCCAAAGAGGTTCAGTCATGTTCAGGATCATATTAATGTTTAAATGGATGAAAGTATTTTGAATAGGCTGCGCTCGAATAGTTGGATGACATCAAAACTTAAGATAATCTAAGTTACATAATCCTAATGCACATATTAGTCCTACTGGCTGGTAACGTTTTATTAGGTTTATAGATTACCGTTTTTTTTTTCTTGCTTTAAACAGCTGAGCGCTTTTAGATTGGTTGGCACGTTTGGTTCAGTTGCTGTTTTGCTGTGTTTTCTTGCTTATTTTGCCTGCAAAGGTTTGTGATTCGACTCTGACTCGGAGCGATGTCTTCATACGTGTGCTGGGCATTGCTGAACGTGTTGAAGGGGAAGGCGGGGTCCAAACAATGAAACATTCAAACTCCGGCTGAATACCGATAAGAGTCAGTTAATGATCTCAGCAAAGTGTGAATCAAACGTTTAGGTATGTAAAGGTCAGGATTGTCAAGAGGCAGAATTTTAGGCTACATTACCAGTTAGATCACCACTAAAAAATGCCACATAAAGTCCTGGAAAATGATTTGTAGAAAAGAACAGGAACCCTGATTAATATTTTTAGGCCATGTGAAGCTGACTGGACCAACATCTTATTCACACACATTAAAGGCAATTTTCTCCCATCTCCTAAAAAGTTATACGTTTACGTTTCAGAGACACGAGGTTGTATCAGTATACATGATTTTTTACAGTAGGGACAGCTTTTAAATGCGATTGTATGGGTTCTAAAATTCTGCGGTAATAAATCGTATCTCTGCTTCCTACAACAAACACAACAAAATGTTTCCATGGTAATTTACTAAGGTGTTTAGAACGGTTCCCTCATTCACTCATTCACCATTCACTACATTTAATAAAAAGTTTAAGAAATGTTTAATAAAAAGTGAACTAGAGAAAAAGAGGAAGATTTTTCACTGAGGATTCAAACAACACTACAGAGCGAAATGTCATCCATTTCTCTAAAAGGGAACAGTTTATGTTTCACCATATGACGAGTATAATATGAGATGGGGTAGACCACGACCTAACGAGGAGTAAAAGGTTGGAGTTATTTTTTTTTCTATAATTAAACAGGTCCAAATAAGTAGGCTTTTGATCATCTGCTCATATTTCTAAAGTCATTTGTGACAGCAATCAGACAGATATTTCCCAAGATTTGGTGAATCATTATAGTAAAAGTATTTTTTCAGTAATGAAGGTAATCAATAAAAGTATTTTTTAATCAGAAATGTTTTCATTTACTGTAGTGTGTATATAAGTCACAGAATTCACAGCTACACTAGTTTAATTAGTCTATAATCCAGTGAGATTCTGAAGAAAATAAATGACTGAAATAGCTGGGCTACTATACTGCCAATTTATGACAAACAGAGCCGTCTGTAGGTTTACATTTAATTTCAAGCAGAAATGGGCAGGTCGCTTGTATACAAAATTATAAACCACACTAAAATGCTCTTAAAGTTATTTAGAAAACAACGTGCCATTCACCCTGCCTTCCTAATTTTTTATTTAATTTCATTCTGTTGTGTTGATTCAGCTCCAGGACTGCCGTTGCTCACAACTCTCACTTTTGAGCTTCATGATTTTATTTCAGAATATTTCAAAATAATCCCAAAAAGAGGGTAAAAGAGCCTAACAAACTTCGGTTCCCATGCTGAGAGATACAGGACGGACTAAGATGTTCCACTGCAGTTGTGGAGGGACCTGAGAAGCTTTTTGACCCGACACTCACTCCTACTCATGTTGTTTTTTGCTTGATTCAATATTTTACTGAAGTAACAATCCTCTATTTGAGTGTGTGTTTAGGCCACACACCTCTACTCCACCTCTACCTTTATTAAAGGAGACACTGTGACAAGATCTGTGAATCTATGTTGCCTGAAAAGTCAAGACTTTCCTTTTTTTGTGACGTCAGAGATAAGGAGCAGTGGAAGTCGCCACTCCCTCTCGGTTTTGTCTCAACACGATTTGCTGTCAGTCTCTCGAGCCTTGCCAAGCTGAAAAGCCTCATTTGTGCCGAAGTGGGTCGCAGGCTCCGCTGCCCAAGAACAATACGCACTGAGGGCGCCGCCACAATGTAAATGAAGGCCCAGTCTCTGGTCTACTGGGGGCTGCTCTCTGTTGGAGCCTGAATTTATTTCATTCATTTACTCCCTTTTAGGCCAAGGGCCATCATTAAAAACTGGAAGCAGTCAGCAGTGCCTGGGGGTGGGCGATATGACCATTATATTATTGTCATCGTGTGGAATTATGTCCCACTACACTTTTCTATATATATTGTGGGTCAGCACTTCCACCACACACTCCAACTGCTCGTATCAATAAAAAAACACAGATTTATAAACAGCCTGTAAACAATAACAACAACAACAACCAGTGTGCATGAACTGCAATGTAACTGGATGTTAGCCTATTATGACTCGTTATTTTTCCTGATGTTCCTAGGTTATTGTTGCAAATGTTGGATTAAAAAAAGAAACCATTGTTTTTTAAATGTGGTGCAAGGCCTGGCCCAGTTATCTGAGCTGACTGCAGTTATTACAGCTGTTACAGCTATTACAGAGTTCCCAATCACAATCATGTTTAGGGTTCATCAGCTGGGTCGAGCCAAAGTGTGAATTAAAGATGGCAGAAAATCCATTTTATTGAAATGTTTTGTGAAAACAGAAAAAAGTTTGTAAATTCTGACTGTTCCTTTAAGCCCTTTAGAGGGCAGGGGTCATTAATGTTTGTTTATTTGAGCTCCAGCTCTTTCGGCCTGTAGTTGAGAGCTGCTATGGAACAACAGAAGGAAAACAAGTCAGCTAATCAGCCAGTTTAGCTGCTTAAGGTTTGCACAGCTTTGCAAAAGTTTTGTTGAGTACACACCCTCCACAAAGAACACACTACAGCACATTTTAATGCAGCTACAATATATTTACAATCTGTTTTACCCTATGAGGGGGTGGGGGTAATAAAATGTGGCCTTTAAAAGTTAATATTTTTTTAAATATTTTTATTATGTTTTATTATTTTGTCTTCCCAATATGTTAAGCTCAGTAAATAAATAGAAATGAATTATGCACCAAAAATTTGCAATTTAACTTTGTTCCTTGTCAAGGGCGTTTCAACTTATTTTCAGTTAGACACTCAACTTGACTGGCGGTCACATTCAAACTTTTGCATGTGATTGTACTGTAATAGCTGCATGCAATGAACAAAAAAATCTGTAAATCGCAAATATTTCTAAGAAAATAAATGCCATAATTGGTACACTTTGGTACACAAGTATTCATGAGTAATACCAGTTTGATCATTAATGACTAGTTAATGACTTTTTAATGTTTATAAACTACATTCATAAGTGGACATGCATGGGTTTGCCTGCTAATGCTCTTCATGGTAGTGACCCCTTTCATGATGATGGTTAAATGTCTGTATGTTTTCACACCGTATCCTGATTCATCCATTGCCAATAATATAATAAGCTTCTCTACTGAACCATAACATGATCTTTGCAGGGGCAACGGGAGGTTTAGTGGTTAGGGAGTTTCCCCTGCAATCAGAAGGCAGTGGGTTTGAATCCCAGGACTGCTAGTGACACCACTGAGGTGCCCTTGAGCAAGGTACCGTCCCACACACTGCTCCCCGGGCACTGCCCACTGCCTCACTTGGTGAATGGGTTAAACCCAAAGAAGAATTTTGTGCGGTGCTGTGGTGTGTTCGCGTATGACAAATGGACACTTTAATTACTTACTTTTCTGCCATTCTATTTTTTTTTTTGGCACTGTATTCAGTTCTGTTGTAATTGCTTCAGTTAAATACACACCTCAGCAAAAGCATTTCATCAATGAAACATCCTCACACACTCGTACTCACCCGTCTCTCGCTCATGGCAGGTTCTTCATTCCTTCAGGCTCTTGTCTAAGACAAGGCTGGTGCATTGTAAGACCGGTTCTACACCTACAAACCCAACACAGGCATGCATGGGTCTGGGTGACTTGCATATTTGTTGTTTTAAAAAAGAAATTTAAAGGGTGTGTCTGGAAGAATGTGATGGAAAAAGGTTTCTGTCAGGAATCTGTCAGGTGTGTGAGACAGAGCCCACATCCAATGAGGAAAAGACAAGGTTAGGAGAATCTTCTCCAAAGACCTGTTTCTCCTAGCAGGGAACCTTTTGATTAAAGGTCTCAGTATAAAGTTCTAACCGTAATATAAGTCACAACAAACTCTGAGAAGAAGTTGAAAGCACCCAAGTCCTCCTAGCCTTCCGTAGTTGGAGTCCTCTCCACCTCTCACCTCTCTGTTCCTCAGGTTCTCCAGCTCCTCTCAGTTGTTGTTGCTGTTAGCCGGCTAGCTAGAAAGGGCGATGTTTTTTGAGAATAAAGTCTTGTCTGTGGGCTAAACTGGACTAAACTCGACACCATGAGCTGGTATGTATCGTAACCTCGTAACCGAGTCTCCCTTTTGCCAGTTTGGCGAATTATTTTTATTTTTAAGCCGCACTTTTTGGGTAAACATTAGCTACCAAGTCGGCTAACTTGGTAGCCAGCCGGCTTGAGGACTGAGAGAAAGTGTATTTTATACATCCAGACTCTTCAATCTCGTGTTTTAACAGTCTCTGCCTCTTCTTAAAATGTTTGTATAAGACATGTTTTCGAAAAAAAAGTTCATATTTTTGCTGTAAAGTGTCTTAGCCGTGTTAGCTTCTGACTGTAGCCTGTAGCTAAGCTAAAGCTAATAACAGCTCTTGACACTGTTTATTTTTATTTTTTAGCTGCTTTGTTTTACTTTAGTATTTATGCGGTGAGAAAATATATTTTACAGCTTGTATTTAAACCTCCATGTCAGGTTAGGGGTCTTTTCTCCCTCCACACAGAACTTGAGCTAAAGTTTTGTTTTCAGTCGGTTTGAGTCCTTTTAAAGTCTTCGAAAAGTTTTTCTATGAAGAAAGACTTAATGTGACTTAATGTGATCCTCCACGGTGGGGAATAAATCTGGTGGGCTGTTAAAGACCCAGCTTTTTTATACAATAAGCATAATAGTGAACATTAAAGGGCATATATCTGTAAATCAGACCTGAAAAGACAGCAGTGATCTACACTATATGGACAGAAGTATTGGGACACACCTCTTAATTGTTGAATTCAGGTGGCCCCTTTACTTCCAGTGAAGGGCAGTTTTAATGCTTCAGCAGACCAAGATATTTTGGATGCTTCCAACTTTGTGGACCCAGTTTGGGGAAGAACCTTTTCTATTCCAGCATGACTGTGCCCCAGTGCACAAAGC
>JBBPCZ010000017.1:1718493-1733491 GCA_037974445.1 Brycinus macrolepidotus | reverse complement strand
GAATCTGGAACCGAACCTGTGTTCTCCTCACCAGCTCACACAATATCAACTACTTTTACAAACAGAACAAAACTTGACACTTTTTACTGCTTTCTTGTTTGTTTGTATTTATTCTAATGTTCACTTTGCTAGCAGACACTTTATCACACGCTGAGAAAAATGACCTTAAACAATTTGTAGAGGTGCCTGAGACTTTTGCACAGTACTGTAAAAGAAAGTGGCTACAAGTAATGCTGGGTGTTTATTTCAGCAGAATGAAACCATTGCTTTATGTATTTATTTTTGTATAGTTTTATTAATCACATAGTTTTGTACTTAACATCTTCTTAGGGATCTATATCAAGGGCAAGATATCGGTCACAATATTGGAATAGTTTGAATGATACACAGCTCTAGTCACAATTAAATTTGGAAAAACTTGGTGGCAAATTCGTGCTCTGGAAAAGTAAAGAGTGAAAAACTTACAAAAGTGACAAATTGGTTTTATTGACCACCTCTTTCAGTAGATTTTCTGATATTTGTATTTTAGTCTGTTATTTTCTGATACAATTTCATGAATTAACCTTTTTTTAAATTTTTTGTTCTAGGATTCCATTTAAGATTGGACAACCGAAGAAACAGATTGTTTCCAAAACGGTAAGCTGCAGTTCACAACTACAGTATGCAAATGAGCCTCTAACTAATCACTGTGTTTCTGACAGGGCGACCAATCACTGGGTGATCTGATCAGTTGAGGTGTTCATGTAATCCGACAAAAATCTAATTATTTTGGCCAATCTTTAACCATTAAACACACTGATTAGCCAAGTTGTTTTTAAAGGACCTGTATTCTACAATTTCCTTCCATTTCATATTTTTCCAGGCTTTTGATGGGTTTGTGTACCAAAAAGATTTCAGAATTCATCATAATTCATTCTTACATGACAATTTTCCAACCCTAGAACAGGCTGTTTTTGTTACTGTGCCTTTAAGGCTAACATATGGAAATGATCTCTTTTCTGATTGGCCGTCCTGTATTGCAGCTCATTCAAAAGACAGTATGGAGCTGAAACACTCCTTAGAACTTCAGCATGAGTGGGCGGGGCTAGACTGCTGTAGGCTGAATAAGGAGTCATATAGACATATGTGGAGTTTGTGACATTACAAAAACTGTTGTTACATACTTCAAGCCTTTGTAATTCCAGAAAAGTTATGATATGGGCCCTTTAATATACTGAAAGGCATCGTAATTACAATATGTAGCAGTAAAATCACAATACCAATATTCTGTCCATATCATGCAGCCCCAGTCTTAAGATTTTCCCTCTGTCAAATCTGTCAAGAACTGTAAAAAGTAAAAAATATGCATCAGGTAGGGTCAACAGAATTGCTGCCAGCTGAAGCATATTAATGACTGCAGTAATTATCCATCATTGGCTCTTGAGTACATGCTTATTTAAATCAAAATTTAAATCAAAACCTTTTTTTGGCCAGGCAGTGTATAAAAGTCTGAAGGCAAAAACCCTTCTAGGGTCAACAAATGCACTTCTGCTTTGGCCTGAAACTACTGTGTTAACATCTCACTCTGCGTTTACATGTACAAGCCTTTGTTTTCTTCTCCTTGTCCCTCGTATATCTCTACAAGGGCAAAAAATGGATGGTGGCCTGTCTGCGCAGTTCACACTGAGATGCAGCCACCCGTCGAGTTGCTATTCCAGTGCGCAGAAACCCAGACTTGGTGTTTTTTTTTTTTGGTTTTTTTGCCGCTTATAGCCAGACACTGAAACTCATTAGACTCTGCAGTGGCAGGCAGTCAAGCGCTGGCCACTTCAGTCAGTATAAACGCATGCTAGAAATGCACCTTGGAAGTGGCCTCCTTTCCTGAGTAAAGCCTTGTGGCATCGTCCCAGCACTGGGCCTGCCCGGAACATGACCATATTGAGAGCTGATTACTTCACTTCATCCTGTTGTTTTAAGCATTTTCTTGCTACTTTGTCTTCTGCTGGGTTTTCAGATGTTTGCCCCAAACCACCCGAGTTCTTTAACCATCTAAAATAGACATCATTAAAGGATTGACTTTAATCAGGCCTGAATTTTCATCTGGACCGATCCGAACTTTATCTGCAAGTCCGACCTGAAGTTTCAAGGCTAAAACTGACTTGATCCTGAGAAAATTCTGTCTGGAAGTGATTGGAACGGACCCATCATCACCTGAAGTGCTGAATAAAAATGAATAAAAAATCTTTTTGATGATAGTGCTGGTTAAATTAGCGTATACTGACAGTAAAGCCGTCCTAAATCACAAATAAATAACATTTAAAGTAGCATATTGAACATATATCATTAAAAATATTTTTGCCTAATAAATGAAACATTACCGTTAATTTGGCTGCATTAAGCTCTACTGTGTGGAATCAGTTTGCTGTTATTTTTTCCCGCCCATTCAAGACTCTTCCTTCTTTATCTTAAGGCTAATGTTGCTAATAAACACTAGCACTCAGGAGTCATCCAAATAGCCCAAGGTATTTCCTTAAAAACATGAACACCAAATATTCCCTCAGTCTACTCAAACCGCATCCAGCTCATTAAATAAAGCTGCACAGACTTGTCAGTGTGGTTTAGGACACGTGTAGGACTTACTGTGAGCTATAAAAATGAACAAAACTTCACTACAGGCAGTCATTTCTGAGCTAGTATTCACAGAGCAGTTATGAATCAGAAGAACACTGAACTGTCTGCTGGGCCTTCATTACGATCTGTTTGAGGGGGTTGAGAGAAGTTTTGGGGAAGTGTTTATAAAAAAGATTTGGGTGACTATTGACATCTAGTGTTTTTTAGCAGCGCTACCCTTGCAGCTTCTGTTGTAATCTAAAGAAGCAAATTTTGGACTCTAAACATGTCTGGGCTAATTGATTGCATCTGGCTTAAATTCTGTGTAAATTTCTCTTTTTTACTGAACCATTTGTTTAAAAGGGTTTTAGTGTGATGAAAGATAAAGAACACAAAGAGTAAAGTTGTGAGACGTATTTGAGAAATGGCGTCTGGCATGAGCAGTCAAGTCCGAAGGCATAGGTTTGATTTTGACACAGAAGTATTAATTACTCCAGCCATAGTGTAATCACTATCTTTCATACGTTAACATCAAATCACAAATGGGGAATACCAATAACAAAGTATCGTAATCACAGAACACAAGAAGTTCTTTATTTTAATTTGTCACCTGACTGGAACCTTGAAGTACATTTTAAAGCAGCTACTGTTACCTTTTCAAACTAATGATCTAGAAATTTGTGTTTCCATCTAAACAAAAATACTGTTAACTATCTCAACATCATAAATACAAGGATGGGGTATAGTCTCTTACTGAATCAACACCAATCACGATGTGTTCCCTTATTTTTGAGCACAGAAGTGCTGGAATAAAGACGTCCTCTTTCTTGCCTACATCCACACAAATACTGGACCGAGCTTTCGAGCTTCTTGTAGCCAGATTCAGCTTCAGCCAATCACGCGTCAGCAAGAAACGGCACAGCCAATCATGTAACAATACTGGGTTAGGAGGGCGGAACTCACAGTAGAGAAACAGAACTGTTTACCGTATATTTTCCAAACACTGATGGGAAACAGCAGTTTTATTTGAATTCTTTGTTTAAAATGATTGCTAGCGACAATTCAGTAGTCAGTGGATTTTGGTAGGGATGTGTCCCCACCGTCCCTACACAATTCTACACCCTTGGTCAGGTCCCCTCAACTTCAGACAAATATTTGAAGCTCAAGCCAGTACGTCTTGGTCAACTCCAGTATCAGTCTTTCAGATTGGATCAGGACCTGGTTGGAGCCCAGAGAACACGACATTATGCAGTTCTGTGGCTTGGGAACCTTGACTACACCCAAACAGTACAGCCTGGAGCAGACCCTGGAGCAGAAGATACGAGCAGATGTGCTTTCCTCTGCGATGCTGAGCGTTTCTTCAGATAGTGAGTTTAGGTTGTGCGATATTCAACCTGAAGGAAACTCCTCTTTACAGACAACTTCACATCAGCCCGGAAATAACCATAAGTAGAATTTTGCCACAGTCATTCTTTGGAGCGAGACAGGACCTACAGACGGACCTCTGTGTGGCCTTGGAGTTGGCCTCGTAAACGTTTCCCAGTGTGCTCGCCGCACGGGCCTTTCCAGAACCGGCTGGACGGCGGCTGTCCCGTCGCTTAAAAACCCTGACAGATGTCTGCCAAGAGGAGTGTCTGTAATTACTGTTTGTCTGAACGTTCCTCCCGTCGCTCCAGGAGGGAAATACTCAAAGATGTCCTTCAAAAAAAAAGTTGTCTCAGTTATGCAATGTCCAGTGCTGAGTCCCAGCCAATAAACTGCTGACCCTTTTACATCTCAAACCAGTTCAGCTAATACATTCAGCCCACTAAAGCAGCAGCTTGCAGAAGTAACCAGAAAACAAAAGATATGGATTTAGAGGGCCGGCACGGGTTTACAGGTGCTACAGACAGGGAAATGCACTGAATAAAGACTGGGCAATATGTTACATTAGGGCTGTCACTAATGACTGATTATAACAATATTTATATAAATGTAAATATAATTAATATACCATTTATAGCAATTTATTACAGCAAGCATTTAATTTTGCTTCATAAATGAAATCTGTAACTACAAACATACCTTTATATTTGGGGGCTCCTTCTCTTGTGGGTTTCCTTCCTTTCAGTGAGGCTCACAAAGGCCATTTCAGTTTTAATAGCTTCCCCTTGTGGAGAATGCTTGGACTGAATGGAGCTTTATAATGACCCACAGATTCCCTGTTTATCAGTCAGGTTGCAAAGTAATCACTAAGCCAATTCGTTACAAATGTAAATTTTAATTGATACTTGATACTGATGATATTCATCATTACTGAAATAATGTCACAGTGTGCATTTACTGTATAGTGGATATAGTCAGGACATCTAGAACATTGACTAGATGTTTAATTAGAGAGAACATTATTAGTCCTGTGTTTTTGAGACCGCTTTTTGAAATTGATACTTTGTCGTATAATTAATTAACAATTAAAGAGAAAAACCTTCTCAGGCAGACCACTTTAACCTACAACAAGATAAACAGGAAATGAAAATGTCATTAAATGTTCTGGTGGCGTTAATCAGGGGTGCAAAAATGGAACAAAAATGAAATATTCAAATATTTTTTCCCCCTCGACTTCAGTTGTATTCTGTCCTGCAAAACAACCTACGCTTTAAAGTGCTCTCACAGGAATGAGGTGGATTTCCCAGCTGAGCTAGCCATTTAGATCTCTCCGCTGATATTGATATGTGGCTTTCAGATACAGCCGCGCGTCACTTTTCGTTTTGATTCATTTTCTGTGACGTATGGAAAGCTTTTCATCTCAACTTGATTTCTAATGTTTAATTGTTTTTTTTTTTGGTTTTTTTTTAGATTTGACTCAAAAAATAAGTCTACCTTGATGGTTTTAATTGATATATACACTTTTATGCTCAAAAATGGGTGTTCAGATATGTACAAATCGGAACCAGCGAGGTGGGCTGGAAGCCCTCTGGACATGACACATATTGCGTTGTATGTGGTAGTGTTTATCTGTCGTATCTCTCTCAAATAAATGAACAAAAAAATAAACACACCATTCCAACTAAAATACGAACCTATAGTACCGTGTAAAAGTCTAAGAAAATTATCCTTCAAAGCTGTTTACTTCTGGGCAGTAATTTCAAGTTAGTGTTAAAACACTAATTTTACAATAAAAACTACCGTTAACACGGAAAATAGTGTTTTTATGTATGGCAAAGTGTCTTCTCAACCATTTCCAGAACCTTTTCCTCACTGAAGCCCAGTATTACTTGTAGCTCCATCAAATACTAGGTTTGGCTCTTTTTACTTCAGTAGAATAAATTAGGTGTGTCGATTATGGAATTTTATAAATCCACACAATGACTGGAGGAACAGAGCAGAAATCTGTTCTTCTAACCAGCTCACAAAATATCAGCTCCATTTTTAGAAAAGAAATCTTGATACTTTTTGCTGCTTTCTTGATTATTTGCGTTTATTCTAATGTTCACTTGTGTTTTTGCTGGCAGAAAGAAACCCACTGTTAATATAAATGGCTTCAAACAATTTGCACAGGTACCTAAGACTTTTGCACAGTACTGTAAATCACTCAGTGAAGAGCTGCAACAGCTGTAGAAGAAAAGTGAAATTTACTGAAAAGTGAAGTTTAGCTGAGTTTGGATCTAACAGTTCTTAATAGATGTAACAGTTCTAGGTCAACAGCCATCACAGCCTGCCATATAAGGAAACAGGAAATACAGGTTAATGCAGTTTCCCCAAGGACTGTGGCCAGTTAACATCCATAACTCTGTCACACACTTTTTTTTCCAGTGAGAGCCTCACTTGCCCAAATAAAAAAGTGCTGTAGTAATCAAATTGTCATTTCTGTGTTAATAGCAGAAACAAAAACAGCATCGAAGTTGCCACACCCACAGTGTTACTGTAACTGTGTAACTGCGACTTCAAAATGTATTTTGCCCTTCAAGCCTGTATTTTACATAACTGTCAAATAAAGTTAGCAGACATTTCTGATCCTGTTAGTAATTAGTATCAGGCCTGAAACGATTATTCACATTTCCAAAGCGAAAAGAGTGAATTTGAACTCAACCTGAAGAGCTCAGGAGCCAAACTAATTCTGAAATATCTGGCAGCTTTTTAAAAGGACCAAACTTTGAGTTCTGTCACAGTGTTAAATACGTGAACTAGCTACATACAACTGGTTATTATGGAGTCATCCTGTAAACAAGGGGTCCCCAAACCCAGTCCTGGAGGGTCTTGACTGGCATCGTTTGGTGGTCCTCCTCCAAGACAATCACCAAACCTGGCACCTCATAGGCGAGTTGAATCAGGTGTGTTTGAGCAGGGAAATCGCCAAACTGTGCTGGACACCGGCCTTGTAGGAGTGATGTTGGGCCCCCATGCTGTAAACATTTCACACAAAAGAAACACCATCAACTCGTCCTGGTTTCAGTACCATCAGACTGCCTGGCTACAATATTAAACTGGTTAAATGGTGCTGCAGTTTAAAGCGCTATACTAATCTATAAATGTATTACTATGTCATAATAAATATTTATATAATGTATTATTTCAGCTATTACTTATAAGAATTATGAGCTTATTTTGCATTGGTCTTTATGAACATTAGCTCCAGTTGTCAATGTTGCCAAATCATTTGTTATTTTGATTTTTTTTTATTGTTTTTATTTTTTTTATTTTGTACAGTAGCATTTATTTTATATTATGGAGGCAAACATTTGTTTTTACTTTTTTGTTATTATTTGATTATTTTTCCTATTACGTCACAAGAATAATTGACTCATGTTCTTCTGCGGTTCCAGTGACTGTGGTTACCAAAAATGTGACTGCAAAGAAAATAAAAACTGGGTAAATTGCTATCATTGTTAGTGGTTTTAATGGTAGAAATGCTCTGTATGACTATGAATGAAAGGATTAATTCAGTTTGAGGCTGTGAATGTAGGGTTTACTCTAAACAGCTGGGCTTTTTTCTAGTTCTTGAAGATTATGAGGGAAAACGTCACAAGTGGATAGAAAACTGAAAATGTGGACAGAAAGAGCCTAGAGTTTGCTTAGTATTACATTGGAAGTTCAGTGAGGGCTGTGGTCCGTTTTATTCAGACTCATTTATGTTTAAAATTTGTTTCCAAATTAATCCGAGAGTCCCTGTTTGGTTGTAATAAACTAACAGAGACCTCCGCCTTACTGCCCTGGTTGTGCCAAAGCCACGGGTATGGCTGCATCCGCATCCATGAGTGGGTGCCTTCCTCTCTCCGTCCGTTCGTGGGGGAAAAACCACTTCCCTCTCTCATCTCCCCTCCCTTGGTCTCCTTCCTGTTATATCCCAGCGCACTGGATACCCCTGAGTGGGCAGTTCAGAGGATGGGCACGCAACTGTTGCAGTCTGCAGGCTACCGCAAGGTACCAGTCGCCCGTCCCATCGGCCAAAACTGTTTACTTAAAGGATTTGCCCACAGAACCACAGGACAGGAACCCCTGCTGCTGCAGTTCCAGCAAAAACACCACTTCACACAGACAATCCAAACACACTCACACTGGCATGGTGGCACGGACAACCAGAGCCAGGACAGCGCTTAAAATTTCAATGACTGCTAATTTCCAAAGGAAAAATGCTCATTGTTCTTGGGATTTGTTTGGATCTTTTGTGCATCTCCAAGAGGTTCTGGACAGATTTTGTCCACCACCCCATGTTAAGGTCAACCCAGATACCATGACGCAGTCCCTTTGTGACTTCAGCCTTTGTTTTTTGACAGAAACCAGCCTTGTAACTTTTACCATCAGCTCACTGCCCTGTAGGGCCTGTTCCCTTTTAATACAGGCCTAAAACACAGCGTGCAAAACTAGAGCAGTTTGCCCACACAACTCTTTAAACAGATTGTTCCCTCCATTCCTCTTGCTCTGTTCTCTTATCTCTCTCTCTCCATGTGTCTGTTCTCTCTCCTCCACAGGTTGAAAGGGACTTTGAGCGGGAATATGAGAAGCTCCAGAAGTAAGTTGACATGTGGTTCAGTGTCATGCTTTGAGTGTGTGTGTGTTTTCCGTTCCCCTCAGATTTATTGTGCTTGCGTATCATTAGCTCACCTGAAACTGCGCACTGAAAGATTTCACCTTAACAGGTATCCCGCCGCATGTTCCTGCTTTCGTCTTGACAGGAACAAGCAGAACTATAGAAGAGCAGCTATTTCAAAATAGGCCTCTTATCTGCTCCCAGATCTTGTTATATTTGATCAAAGTCATGCGGTGTTAGGGTAGATGTTCCATGGTGTGGAGATCCATGTGATTTGTGTCGTCTTCATCTACAAAAGTTGTAGGTTTATTTTTTTGGTTCAAATAGGGGTACAATTTTTGGGATTGGCAACTAGTCCGGATGGAAAAAAAAGCACTAATTAATTTCACTGGTTTGTATCTAGCCTGGGTCCAAGGGTGTTCCAACCAGTGAAATGTGGTACCCTGGCACATTACATTGCTATGCAAGAACCTAGTATCTCCAAAACAGAAATCTGTTGCCGTGGATTTTGCAGTAACTCTGAAAATGACATTTGTCCATGCCTAGCTGGAGGTTCTCCAAAAAAATTTGCATGTTCTATACAAACATTTTCAATCTACCTGTGAGATATCCATGTGCTACTTAGTGCTGTCTTCTCTGGATGCTTTGGCTGCCTTTACAACTGTCTTGAAGGGTTAGTACTGCAGTATTTCAGCTTATTGATACTCTAACCAGCCTTTGCTGAAAACACCATACAGGCATAACCAGCTTTTTCACCTTCGTTCCTGTGCTGTGGTTGGTAAACATTCGGATAAATGTGAAGTTGAACATTAATTTCATTTGAAGTTGAAATTTCATTTTTGAATTAACTTGGTCACGGAAAATGGTCACTAACTTAATTAAAGTCTGATGCATTCATCTGAAAAGGCTAAATATTTTTTTAACTAATTATTTACTTTTTTTTATTTTAATGAAATGAATAAAGGAACCTTTAAAAGAATCTATAGGCTTGAAGTTTCTAACAGGTTATATTTGAATAACGTGTTACGCTCATAATAAAACGGGTAAAAAAAAAAAGGTTCTTTGACTTGTAACAATAGTAGAACCCTTTTTGGTGTTCTGTAGAGCCATTTTTAGAATGAAGTTTGTATCATGTCAAATGTTTAAATCAAGTCAAGTCAATTTATTTTTAAACCACATTGTGAAACAACAAAAATTGACCCAAAGTGCTGTTTAAAGTTAAAGGTTTAAAAAAAAAAAAAAAAAAAAAAAAAAGTTCATAAAGAACCATTTTACCGTTTAGATGGATCTTTGAGTTTTAATGAGTCTCTATATAGTTGTTGTCTTTACTAAAAACTCTCAAACTCCATTTCACTCTTAGCAAAAATAGTTTTAGATAGTAACAAAACATTCCTTGACTTTTAACAATAGCAGGAAACTTTTTGGAGCTGAGTAGGTGGCAATTTTTAAAG
Source organism: Brycinus macrolepidotus (assembly GCA_037974445.1). Taxonomy (NCBI): domain Eukaryota; kingdom Metazoa; phylum Chordata; class Actinopteri; order Characiformes; family Alestidae; genus Brycinus; species Brycinus macrolepidotus. The sequence continues at coordinate 1,723,444 of JBBPCZ010000017.1, read as the reverse complement.
ATTCTTCTTCATCACTGGACTTTTTGTTTGTCTCGAGCTTGTTGACGACTCCATGCCCTTTAACCCAGATAGTGGGCGGGTCAGTGGGTAATTTGCTCTACTCTATAGTCTGTAATTAAATGTTAAATTCATCGTACATGTATAACGTTCTGTGCCTGTGTTCATACGGACATCTGGCCCACAAAGTCGGAGCTTCCAGTTATTATATTGAGCGAAATATGAACTAAGACTGAGTGTGAAGTGGACTTACACTACTGAAAGTTCATGCAATGCCATTTGCTCTCAAAATTTGTCTGATTTGTAAATAGGGAAAATCCAAAAGAAATAATACTGGAATTACAAAGCAGGTAAGATCCACGCTCTGTTCCTTCTGTGGAAATGATAGTTTTTTTCATAAACCACAGTTACCCCCGAGCCTGTGAAACGATGGTCTCTTTCGTCATAGCACCACACCTCAGTGCTTTAGGTTGTTTCGAGTAGGAGGTTTGACTCGATCATATCAGGTGATGAGTGTGATAAGTGGGGAACCCTCATGAGAGGGATTTCGTACTCTCAGACAGAGTGGGCGTGGACATGTAAGAACTCGAACATGGCCACTTTGGAGTCTGATATTTATCTCAATGTCGTGGGTTACTGCGTTGGGTCACAAAAACCTGCCGGGAATATAAAACCTGTAACTGGCTAGATATTATTTCAGATTTTTTTCCTTTATATATTTACATCTAAAGAGGCCTAATTGTGTGAATCATTGCAAGCCAGTTATTCATACCGTACCAAATACTGCCTGAACCACAAGGGATGCTGTTAAAAACCCTTTTAAACCCCCTAAAGAACCATTTTTGTTAGTGTGAACTCTTTAAAGGTATAAATATCCCACATAATGAGAAGGTTCTTTAAGTGGTTGTTCCAAGAACCTTTACATAATGTTAAAGTTCCTTATGTGTTAAACAGGTTCTTCACCCTCAGAGATCTCATTCTTTTAAGAACAGTTCTCCTATGGCACTGAAAGAACCTTTTTCGGAGCTTTTATTTTTAAGAGTATAAGCCATGTATCAGTTGACTGGTTTTCATTCCACAGGTAAAGTGGCGATGAGGATAATCCTGAAGTCGTGGTGCTTAATTTGCAGTATTCCAATTGAGGTTAAATGTGGTTAAGTCACAGCATTCTGATCGAGGTTAAGCGTGCTTAAATCGTGATATTCCAATCGAAGTTGAATACCCTGAAGTCGCAAGATTCCAATCATAGTTACATCTGTTTAAATCATGCTATTCTGATCGAGGTTAGATGTGCTTAAGTCGAGGTATTTTGATTGAGGTTTAATGTGCTCAAGCTAAAAGATTCTGATCACTGTTAAAATGTGCTTCTGCCACAATATTCAGATCAAAGTTAAATATGTTTGATTAACGGTATGAAATTCCAAGCAGATGGCAGTACAATATTTGCAAAATTGCAAATACTTCTAAAATAATAATAACAATAGCAGTAATATTTTGCACATCTTGCATTTTAATTAACAGCTACACCCCTACTAATAATTTGTGAATATTTAAGTGCACATTCAGAATTACATTCTGTATTGGCAGGTTTAATTTGCGCAAATCTTACATCTCAACTTATTTGAGGATGATGATGATAATAATAATAATAATAATAATAATAATAATGATGATGATAATAATAATAATAGGCTGCTAAGTTGCTCACTTTGACTGGAGCTGTACAAGCTGAACTAGTAAAAGCTATCATAGTTAAAATGCCACAAACATCAAGAGAATTGATGAAAAATAAGAGAAAAGGATATCGCTTAATATAGATGATGCTTCGCTTCTCTTATATTTGTCTTACATTCAACTTTATCTATTAGCCTTACCTTCATTTCCTCAGATTTAAGAATCTGAGTGTTTCTGTTGGTCAAGTTTAAGAATCTTGCCAATCGAGATTATATAGATTATATTTGACAGTGTAGTGTTCTTGTTTACCTAAACCTACGTCTTTCTTAAAACTATAAAACAACAGGTGTCTGTATTTTTTAACTTCATAAAATGATCTCAACCAGTCAGATCTGTGTTTTTAAACTGAAATCACTAATATAAAGTCGTATTTCAAACTGAGACATATTATGAACCAGTCAGCCCTCAGCAGCAGATGGATAACAGGATAACAGCATGGCTAAAATGTACTGAAATACACAGGTTTCTTAATCTTTCAGTAAGTAAACAGAAACATGTGGTACCTTTTAGGGTTTTCCTGATTGTGTTTTAAAGGACTAGGTTTAATCTGTGTGATCTGTGGTTGACTGGCATCATAGCATCATGATGGAATTCTGCTCAAACCCAGAATATGAGGATCTGAAGCTAATATGTTAGTCTGTGACCTGTGGTAACACTACATGCCATTCACATGTTGGAATTAAGCCTGGTGTTGGCATGCTAGTGCACAGAATGGAGCATCTGGCACATTGGAGCTCGATTCGCACCTAGAGTGAGGGACCTTCTTTCTCATCTGGCTCTTTTTCTCCGCATTGCACATCAGTTCAAAAATGTCGTTTTTTTTTTTTTGTTTGTTTTTCTCCTCAGTTCTATATCTGCTTCTTTTTTGCCTCTGCCTTATCATTTATGTCCTTTTCCTGAGAAATTTTTGCCAATAGTAACAAAAGCCTGGTGTAATTCCATATTTTTCTTTACTTCTTTAGCTCATTGACCCAAGCAGAGAAATTCAAAGGTTTGGACTCTTAACTTTTAATTGAAACCACATTGTCCGTGAAAGAGCAGACATTTGGTGAATTTGAATAAAGAAACATTTTTGTTGTAAGTAAACTATTTTTTGGTCATTTCAGAAGTGTGAACTCAAACCTGCCAATACAGAATGGAATTCTGAATGGACTGGAGTAAATTATGCGCAATTAAATATGCACAAATTATTACTAGGGGTGTAGCTCTTAACCCTTTCGAGGTTCAGTTCAGTCCGTGCTTTCCGAGCCACAGTTTGGTTTTTTATCACTGATTAGCTTGAAGCAATGTAAACTTTTAAACTTGAGTTTTTTGCAAAAGTATTCCTGCTGTTGTTATTACTATTGTTAGAATTATTCATGCAAAATGTGCAAAGTATTTAAATATTTCAATATCATATTCAAAATATGATGAAATTACTTTTAAATTCTGCAGTGAATTGTGCCCCGTCCAGCACTTCAGAGTTGTGCTGCTGTTTGTTTTACACCATGTGTTTACTGTACTGCCGTCTGCTTGGAATTTCAAACTGTTCATCAAACACGTTTAACTTTGATCTGAATATTGTGGCAGAAGCACGTTTATCAGTGATCAGAATCTTGTAGCTTGAGCACATTTAACCTCAATCAAAATACTGCGACTAAGGCACATTTAATCACGATCGGAATACCACAACTTAAGCAGATGTAACCTTAATCAGAATACTGTGACTTAAGCATGTCTAACCTCGATTGGAAAAACGTGACTTAACCATGTTTAATCACAATTGGAAAACCGCAACTTAAGCACATTTAATCTCAATCCGAATACCACGACTTAAGCAGATGTAACTTTGATTGGAATCCTGCGACTTAACCACATTTACCCTCGACCAGAATACCGCATACATTTACCCACGTTTACTCTGGATCGGAGTACTGTGACACAAGCAGATGTAACCTTAATCAGAGTACCGCGACTTAAGCGTGTTTAACCTCAAACAGTAAACCGCAACTTAACCACATTTAAACTTTAGCAAAATGCCATGACTTAAGCAGATTTAACCTCAAACAACTTAACCACATTTAACTTCATTTGGAGTACCACAGCTTAACCACATTTAACGATCTGAATACAGCAACTAAAGCTTATTTAACTTCGATCGGGATATCGTGACTTAAGCATGTCTAACCTCGACTGGAATACCACAACTTAAGCACATTTAACCTCGATCGGAATCCTTATCTTAAGCACATTTAACTTCTATCGGAATACCTAAGCACACCTAACCTTGATCGGAATGCTGCGACACAAGCAGATTTAACCTTGATCGGAATACCGGAACATAACTACATTTAACCTCAAATGGGATCCTGTGACTTAAGCAGATTTAACCTCAAATGGAATCCCGCGACTTCAGCACGTTTAACCTCGATCGGAATCCCGTGGTAGAGCACATTTAACAGTAGTCAGGATGTACAGAGCGGTGCGGTCTCTCTGTAGTTCATATGATTTTGGCTTTGTTTTGAAACCGTTACATCACTAGTCATTACGTGATTACTTTTAAGTACCATTGCAAAACAAAAGCAATACTCTTAAGTTTCTAAAGATTTTAAAACTGCATGTTGTCTGTTTCAGTGATATGCTCTTCCCTCTTCTTTTTTTTTTTTTAAGGCATTCAAGATTCTTTATTTCTGTGGGGTATGCTTACTCCCCACTCATCCCTGGAGTATCATTTCTAAACATATTCTAAGCAATAAACAAGTACATAATTAGTATAATAAAGAGGAGTTATATGGCTAGGTAGGGATTGTAATACTATGGCAGGTGGTGCAAAAAGAGGCAGTAAAATGACCCAGTGATGATAACATAATGACTCATATCAATAAGGTGGTAATGGTAAGAAAATGGTATTGAATCAGCAGTATAATTATAAATTATAAATTATGTGACAGTACAGTACAGTAAGAGTGCCCGTGTGTTTCATAGTGCCATGAATATACCCTGTTAGTTCTTTCCATCATGCACACAACACAAAAAAGGTAAACCCCCCTCTTTTCCTCACTCTGGCTAATCAGAGCTCTCACACTTGCCGTGATTGGTGCCTCAAGGGAGTTTCCCCAACCTGTGTCTCATTTCCCTCCTAATTGATATAATGAACAGCTCCCCCATCTCACACACACACACACACACACACACACACACACACACACACACACACACACACACACACACACACACACAC
>JBBPCZ010000017.1:1706094-1718393 GCA_037974445.1 Brycinus macrolepidotus | reverse complement strand
CACACACACACACACACACACACACACACACACACACACACACACACACACACACACACACACACACACTATCTCCTACACATACACACTCGCACACACCAGACAGACGTGACAGTGTCGTAATTGCAGATGTTAACACCCCACTTGTGTGTGAATGGGTCACTGTAGTGAACAACCCCATGAAATGCTCCCTTCTGTCTTTCTCTCTGTGAGAAAATCTTCCTGTTACGCAGAACCGTGAATGAAATCCTCTGAACCCACAGGAAGGTCCTGCTGAAAAACAGCGTTAAGATTTCAGTGCATTTTGAGACTTTAACACATGGTTTCAGTCCACAGTGGTGTTTTAGTGCCGAGTTTTAACTCGAAGTCAGTGCTCTGCTGTTCAATATGTCTGATTTCTTGCTCTTACTGTCCATTATGTATCATAACAAGATTGTCCTTGACCTACTGAGCCACATATTAACTCTGTGTGAAGTCCCTTTGTGCTTTAATATCACTGTAAAAATGGCATGACTTGTTTTTTTTTCTTTCTTTTACAGTAAATTCTCAGTATAAGACACTAATCACTGGCTGTTCTTTTCATTGATCAGGTTGGAAGACCAGACCAAGAAGCTGCATAAAGACATGAAGAAAAGCACCGAGGCTGATATAGGTGTGTAACATCTAACCATTTAACATCTTTTTATTTATTTATTTATCTATCTATCTATCTATCTATTTATTTATTTATTTATTTCAAAACAAAAGGGCTGGTCTTACACAGAAAAGTGATATTGTGAAAGTTACTGTTTTAAATGGAATTGCAGCAAAAATGCAGCAAATTTCATCAAAAACAGTTATTAATTCATTAATTATTTATTCATTTATTTTCCTGCAATCTGTCCAGGGCTGTCACTTTTGATTATATTAGTAATCAAGCAATCTACCTTTAAGAAGGCATAATTAAAAATATTCTGTACAAACATCTTAGGCATTCAAGAAAACTGAAAAGAAAAAATCTAAAGTGATTGTGTTTTGCCAGTTATAGTAGTAAATAACATTCGAAGAAATTCAAATGAACAGAATTGCAGTAAAATGTAGCAAGTTTATGTTTTAAACAAGTTGTTCTTCCAAATTAGTATCTTATTTAGAAGAATGCTGTTCGAAGAACACAGTTTTGGTTCCTGACTTCTTCTCCATTGCATGGATTTGATTCATTCCCTCAGCAGCCCCTGGTTTAATTTAATGAAGGATTGACTCGTTGAAGCAGGCACTGGACAGTAACTGCGCTGGATTTTCTTGAGGAGATATTCGAAAATGCTTAAGCACAAATAATATTACAGGGTATTGATTATTGATGTGCCTGTATGTACATGTACTGGGATTGATTCCTTACTGCAACAGAGACTATTGATTTGGTTGAATTTTTAATCAAGTAATTGAAATGGCCCTAAATCTCCTCTTGGTACTGTCCTGTACTCTGTCTCTCTGATTTCACAAGATCTCCCCCCATGTCAGGGATCATGAGAATTCTTCTCTTCAAGTATGAAACCTTCTCAATCGCAGACTGAAGCTGTTGAGCCTGCTCAGGGTCATAACCTTACTTTGTGCATTACTCTTTTGATGGGAAGGAAGAATGAAGGATGAAAGAGCAGAGGCTGGATTGATAAAGACGAAAAGGCATAAGGGCAGAGTCACCGTTACACTCTTTCAATATCCGTCCTCTCTTCTCGCTCTGCTGTAAAGGGAAGCCTATTAAAGAGAGAGTGCTGTCACTTGTCATGATAATGAATGGAGTCCATCTGCTGAACAGGTTCCTCTTCCTGCTCCCTGGGTTTATGTGCACTACTCAATAAAGTCACACCAGTTATGTTGCTCACAGCAGGGAGCCCTTGCGTTCCGCAGCACTCAAACAGACGTAAGCCAAGAAATGTGGCGAGTGTTAAGACCAAACTGTCTTAACACTTGCCACATTCGAATGTTTAGAATCGGAGCATTGAGGGTGTTCAACTCTATGAAACTATGAAGTTTTAACACCAGCTACTAGCTATTGTGTTGAGAAAACAAGGCAGTCGAGATACGTTCTATTTCATCTAAGCTAGCTGGCAAACTGCGTGTAAAAGGATTTGCCATAAGGCAGCTCCACAAGTTGATGCATCTGTCGAAAGGCATGAGCAGGAGCGCTGATGGAGATGATGAATATTCACCAAAGTGCTCTGATTGCGAGCTGATGCCTCTATAGTGCCATCGCCAATTATGGTTCATGGACTTTGCTGCCATGGCTGTTTTAACTCAGGCTGCTGATCAGATGCAAGTGTCAGCGTCAACCCAAATCAGATTCAGGGGAGGCAGGAAGCTAGATGAAACATCCACCCTCATCAGAGCCCCAGTCTCACCCACCACCCCCGAATGGGGTAAAGACCCATTTTATTATGCTGTTGTTTTATGCAAATGGAAGCAGACTTAGGAAAGATGAAAAAGTTACTAGTTTTTGGTGCCCCGTGTGAGGAGACGGTTTGTCTTTTAGCCACTTGATAGTGAGTGCATGAAATTGTGGCCTCTTAAATGTATTCAAAAATGTTGTTTCAATATTAGTCTCCTCTTTACTTTTGGCTTGTGGGCTGTCGCACAACACTCAACTGAAAATACATTATATTGAACAAATATATTTCTTACAGTGCGATTTATCTGAACTCTTTAGACGGTTCACTTTAGATTTGTTGGCATGTTTTGAAGTTTCCTGTGGATGTTCTGTAGTCGGGTGCGGGGGTGTCGTGAGGTCTGGGCATCCAGAGCTACCTTCCCAGAAGTTTTATGAAAAGTTCCAGATGTCAAAAGTAATAATAATTAATTAATTAATTGACCAGTATCCCCAGATTTAATCATAATCATCTGTCATTCTGAGCTTTCATAGAGACATGGGAAGACACAGCTGAGGGGAGCAAGCACCATTCCCCCCCCCCCTTACTCGGATCTGATGGACACACATTTTTTTCCATATGTGTAGACCTTTTCTAAAGATGTCTCGTCGAAGGCATCTTAGTTAATCTTGTTCACAATAAAACCCCTCAGAATCCTGAAAAAGCTGGTTAGTTATTCAGTTAATTCCATTTCATTGTGTGGTCTTTACACTTTGCATTTTATTCAGTACTATAATGAAAGCCCCAAATTGTTTACCTCTGTCTGCTGACTCCTTTGTTTGCTTTGGTCTAACTTTTGGACTCCTTCCTTTTTCTGGTCTTCTCGGTGTTGCAGCCATGTCTAAAGCAGCAGTAAAGATCTCTGGGGACTTGTTGAGTAACCCACTGTGTGAGCAGGATCAAGCCTTCCTGGATTCCATGAATGCTCTGGAGACAGCCATGAAGAGAATGGATGCATTCAACCAGGAGAAGGTGAGGACCAGCTGAATATGCCCAAATACTCCCTCATATCATTTCAGCATCCCTCAAGCAAATCACTCAAGCTACCCACTCTACAAACCATTTATTTCTTTAATTTTCCCTTTACCTTCATGTAATTTCCCTTCACTTTGTTCACAAGACAAACATTATACACGTACATTAAAAAAGGGTTATTTTATGTAGCCATGTTTTCCTCTAATTTGCTGAGTGGTAGTGTTTCAAGGAAAGTTCTTGAAATGTTTTTTTTTTTCCTTTCTTCCACTGCGCTTGATATTGTTTTCTGTGTTTCTTTTGCGTATTTGATTAAAATTGTGACTAAAGGTAATTGCTGTGGGAACGGTTGTATTAGCGCTGAGTTTTGAGAGTATCTGCAGGGCATCGTGTTCTGCTCTCTGGAACAATGCTGCTGCTCTGGGATTTTCTATTTTTTTGCCTTCTCCGGTAGTCTCTTCACTTATGTTGTCTCACTTTGAGTGTTAGGTTGGTGTATGCTATTTTTGGACCAATGGAATGTGTGCATAAAGTAAACTGTAAAGCAGTTAAAGGTAAAGCATCTCCGATCGGGCCTGTAAAATGCAACAGCTTTGCTTGCGTTTGCAATTAAAAACTCCCAGGAGATGCACTAATATGGGGATTCTGGGTTGTTGCAGATGTCATTCATGTACATTTTTGCTGATGCTGAGATATAAACCTTTATAAAACAGTGCGGTAAAATCTGTCTGAAGACAGTAATTATTTTTAAGTAACTATCTGCCAGTTTCAATATGACATTTGATGCATTCTTAAAACATTCTAATTCAAATATACATATTTTTTCCCCCTTTGCAATGCTATTGTTTTTTCTAAAACGGTGCCTGCCTAACTGTAACTGTAGCATTGCAATAAATGTTTAACTATCTGTGTGTTTTTTTTTTGCTTAGTAGATATTAGTACCGTAACATGGTGTGGACAGGGTTTTTTTTTTGTTTGTTTGTTTTTGTTTTTTGTTTTTACCCCTTTATGGGCCAGTTTTACACACTTCTATAAGGATAGTTTTACACTGGAGTCCATGTATTTACTGAAACTGTTACAGGTCTGGGATTTTTAGAGGGTAATGACCAAGTAAGGTATTTTTGAATAAAAAATAGTGTGTATGCTGCTACATTACATACATCTGCTCATACAGGTGTTACCACCTAAAAGATAAAAATGTCAAATTTATAAAAATATAAGCAAAAACGCAAGAACATCTAACTGACTTTCCTAACGGTAGCTCATTTTGTTATTTCTGCAGTGGCTTTACACAAGTCCCACGCTGGTGCACCTTCTGCCAAACATTTGAGAATGGGAACGAGAAATGGTGATCATAAAACTCCATCATTTGCTTGTGAAATGGATGGTTGGTTGACAAATAAGGCAAACAGTGTAAACCTTAGCGTTATTTACAAAGATTTTGAGTTTCTTTTGGGTTTGAAGCAGAAAATGCACAGTCATTTTCCCCAGAACCGTTGCTAAATCCATGAGGTGATACGGTCTTCTGTTCCTCTCACTCAGGTTTGTCACCTGTTTAAACATGCTTAAGACAAACTACTATTCTGCCTCGCAACATCCTCTAACCCGTGTTTACTTTGCTTTGTTTTTTGGCAGGGGAAAACAGTTTATATGAATTTTGTTTCTCACTTTGGCTGAAATAAACTCCGTTACCCTCTAGCAGATTGGGTATGAGTAAGGTTTTCTCACAACAGACCCCCCCTCGACACCCCCACCCTGCAACACTCCTCAGGCGTCTTAACCGAAAAAGTCTACACTCTTCATTTTTGGATGAATCCAGCCTCACCGTTTCCATCATCCATCTCTTCCCCACTGCTGCTGATTAAAACAGATCGTATATTTTTTTAATGCTTGTTTTCTGTCGTTTGAGTCTTAAACTTGGTTAGAGCCCTAAAGCAATTCATAGAGCACTGACAAGGCCTCGGCGGAGTAATAGTTCTTTCTTCTCCTCAGTTGCCTACAACCTTGTAACCCCTTTCACCCCGGCGTCCCTGCCCATTCGGAGAGAAGAAGAGAGAGGGGGTAGGAGGCCACCCCCCATGGTACAGAGACCCTTAGTATCCTCTCTCCAAACTCTCAACCAAGCAACAATGTTTGGTGCGTTTTGCGTCAATTTTAATGACTGAAAAACCCAAGCGTAAGGTCAGACACTCTGCCTTGGTTAAGGCCCTTCCGGTTTTACTTCTCCTTCTACAGGTCAACAGTTGAAGGTATGAGGTGTTCACTTAGACATGTGTGGGTGTGGAAGGTTGTTTTCGATTCTGCAGCCGGTTCTTCCAGATCTTGACTGTGAAGCCTCACGTATTCCAGCCAGTCGATCAGTCTGATTATCAGGGCAGTGTGGGGTCGTCTCTTTGGAGCAGAAGTTTATAACAGAAAATAGAAAACTTTAACGCCACAACTTTGGTCATTCAAATTATAGTTTATATATTGCTATATAGTTATAAATTATAGCCATAAATTGGTATTATCTACATAAAATGACTGATGCCTCATACCTTATGACCCCTTATTCCTGATTACTAGTCCCCACACACAGTTATCTCATATTTCCAGCAATGCTTCTAGTTAAAGGACCCTATGTACACCCACATACCATGAGAACTTTTCTTAGCTTTGTGCATCAAAGGATTTCTGTCAATTCCGGTGAGGATGAAGCCACCTGTTTGTTTCAGCCTTGATTTTTTTTGTGGCTGAATGAACTGTATCAGAAATATCTGCACGCATACCTTCACCAGCCTCCATAAATTGTTCTATAAGTGCCGCTGGATTTAATGCCGCCATAGCGGATCTCTCAGACAACAGATTTGATGCAAATGTGCTCTCTCTCCACTGACCCCTCTGTCAGTTTCACTAAAGCAAACACTTTCTACAGCTTTCCTCTCTCTAGCTGAGCTCTATGGCCTGCTATTCCGGTATATGGGCACTTGGCAGGCGAGCGCTGCGCCAGCCGTGGGCGAGAAGAGATGTTAGCACAGCTGATTTTTCCGGCTCGGCGTTCCTCAGTGTGCCTGTGTGAAATACCACCCCGGGATGCCTGAATGGTTAATGAGACTTCCATGAATCAGACGCCAAACCTGCACCAACACCCCCCCAACACACACACACACACACACACACACACACACACACACACACACACACACACACACTGCTTTTCTCTTCGTGATCCAGTCCTGCCGCGGTGGCTAACCAAATCAGGCTAGCGTTAAATAAAGACAATGAAATCCCTTCCCTCTGCTGTGTTTTTTTTCTGTCTAAAAGATGAATTGCTCAAGGGCAGATTGAAAGGGAGAGAGAGAACTGGGTGAGAGAGAAGAAAACGTGTTATGGTAATGAAGGCAGCTTCAACCCAGGCCTACATTGTGTATATTTTAAAGTCAGTGTTTAAAAGGGCTTTAAGGCCCGCAAAGCCGAGCGGTTAGCGGTTAACGACTAGCGGCCATGACGGCGGGGAGGGGGTATTGATTTTTCAGGGTTTGTGTGTTTGTGTGTGTTTTTTTTTTGGGATGTGTGTGTGTGTGTATGTGTCGGGGATAGAGAGAGAGTCAGGCTGATCTCTGCCCTCTGATTCACACGGATGGTGGTGCTTCAGCGACGCCCTCAGGCTTTGCTCTTACCTTATGGAATACTCACTGCACCCCTCTACCAGCTTTCCACATCTATCGCTTTAGCTCTCTCTCGCTCCGCCATCAATCCTCTGTCTCTGCTCCGCACACTTTACTTGCCGTTCCCTCTTTACCGTACTACTGGCACTGAAAGTGGATGGCACAAAGTAGAGCTTTAACTGGGCCTGAAATTTTGGTGGGAACCTCAACACGGCATGAAAACTTGGGCCGACCCAACACACAACATTGCATTTTGAGTCCAAATCCTACCTGAGCTTGACAGAATTTGGTTCAGACCCTACAGATCATCAACTTTGACCTCAAGAACTGTTCTTTATAATGTACAATATCATCTCATCATCTCACTATGTGTAATAATGTGCAGTATCTCCATAAATGTGCAATATCTTCACACGATGTGCAATAGACTGTAAAAATCCAGTGCCATTTGCATTTTGTATTTTCGTACTTATTCACCAGTGCAATTTGTATGTAAGATGTGTACTACTATTCTATTTGTTTGTTATTTAACTCTGTCTTATTTTATTCTTGTCTTTAACTGTATGCCTCACACTGAGTCGACTGCACCTTAAATTTCATTGTTCCTTGAAAAGTGATAATGACAAAGATTTATCTTTATCTTTAATCTTTAATCTTTAAGAAAGTTCTGTCCGAACCTGACCTCAGCCCGCCCGTTGTCACCCAACATGCCAAGCTGAACCTGACAGAGTAGCGCCTGCCAGTAGCTAATTGTTTTCTGATCCTGATGTACACTGTATACATTGTCCCTGGCCTTGTGATACTGCTTGAAATATTTGCCCAGACCCGACATTTTCATTTTCTGACAAGTCGGACTTGGCTCGTGTTCCCTCTTTTTACCATAAACAAACATTACCCCCACTTTAGTTATTTTTTCGTATTTTTTTCCGCAAAACCATTTTTAACCTGATACACACAGTCTCACACTCGTGGACAGAATTTAGTATCAAGGTCTATGCTCAGGCAAACAATGGAGCATCGAATCAGTACAGAGGAGGGCAGTTTAATGCATGTTTATGTTTACATTGTTAGGCCATAGATATTTGTGTTGTATGCAAATTTCCCTGTAAAGAAATAGAGCTTTAGGATTCAACATGTAAAGTCCGTAGGCCATGTAGAGTATGGGGAGTTTATCCAGACAAAAATGTTTGGGATGTTGTATAAAAGCATGGCTTGATTGATAAATTCATTTGGGATTTACACTTAATTAAGAACACCTGATTTTGTTAATTTTTTTTTATGTTGTTTTGCATTTCATTTACCTGTGATCTAATGATGGCTTTTATCATCATTGCGCTCTAACCGGCACTATTCTGTCAGGTTCAGTTTGATGGGCAGACTCGGGTCAGGTTCAGGCAGAAGTTTTTTGAACTCAGACTTTAAAGTTAATGATCTTTTTGGATCGGAACAGAAATTTGTCAGGCTCTGGTATGATTTGGACTCAAAATGCAATGTTGTGTGTTGGGTTGGCCGTGTTGAGGTTCCCACCAAAATTTCAGGCCCAATTAAAGCTCTACTCCGTTTCTCAAATCAAGTGCCTCCATCGTGTTCTATCCACTTCCAGTGCCAGTACTGTTCACAGTAGCAAATGAAACAGGCTGTACTTATAACACATGCTACCCTCCAAAATCTCAGCTGTGCGTCATGCAAATGCAGATTAGAATCCAACTAACTTATTCTTGCCAAACTACTTTTGAAATGATACTCGTTATGATGAGTCACAGTTTGACATATATCTCAGTACGTTGCAATAAACAACAAGTCTTTGCAATGAAGTTCTGAAATGCCAAATCTGCACAAATAAATTTGAATTAATCTTTTTCAGCTTATTAGACATTTTGCAGGTACGGACAGGGCAGGTCAAGAAGTGACAAAGCAACACTCTCAGCTAAGTTGTAAATGACTTACAGAAATATTATGGTTTGGATGGTTTGGGTTGTTTAACTAATATTTTTTGCGGGCTGGCTCTCATAACGGGTCATAAAAAACCCTGAGCCGCATCACTAGTAGGTTCTAAGGTGTTACAGCCACATTGATTGAACTACACTGATAAATAAAGATGCAAGAGTTTAAAGAATGATGCAAAAATCTTAAGACAGAATCTTGGTTCAACGGTTGATCATGGTATCGGCCCAGCTGTAGCTTTTAAAGGAGCGATATACCACTCGTGACAAAAAGAAATGGAAATACACAGTTAATGAGCATTGATATTATGTCTGCTTTTGTCGCGCTCTGTTTGGCTGCCCTGACTGACTCCGCTCTCAATCGCGAGTGAGTTGTTCATTATCTTCTGGAGCTTACGATCTCCTGACGGGGCCTGTCAGCCCGCGTCTGCCTTCCTCCGCCAGCCGTGGGTTTTAAAGTTCTCCGCTTGCTCTTTACCCGTGTTATTTTTGCCAGGGTAAGTTAGCGTTCTGTCAACCATTTGCATCCTATGGCGCGTCCTGACAGATCAAATCTGCAATGTAAATTCCGCTTGAAAATGTTAGGATTTTAATTGTCAGCCAACTTCAGTTTGAGACTTTGGTGGGTCGAGGCCTGAGGCTCACTTTTTTTTTAATTCCTTCCCCCCATTAAATGCAAACCCTCCTTCTCTTCTCCTCCTCCTCCTCTTCTCCTTCTTCTTCTGCTCTCCTCTCCTTTCCCTCCGTCCTCTCCCTTCAGCCCCGGCACACGACTCAGGAGAACATGGGGAATAAACTGTTATTGTTAAAAATGTTTGTTTGCAAAGAACTTTCATCTTGTAGGGGCGTCCCACCCTCTCCTTGCGTTCTCAAACCCAGCCGGGCTTCGCTTTCATGTCTCGTCCCCTGACGGTTCCGTCCTTTTGTATTCCGCGCTTGATGAATATTCACGTTCCTCGTCTGTCTCCTCGGGGCTCGTGCACAATAAAGAGGTGACGTCACCAAAGTTGCTCTCCCACCTTTCTCGTCCCTCTTTCGGAGGAAGAGATGGAGCTTGATCTCCTTGCTGCTCCGGCAGTGGAGGCTACGGTGTATCCTGCTACCAATTAGCTTCACTGAAGTGTATTGTTCTTTTTGTTTTGTTTTTTTTTGTTTTCCTGTGATGCTTGTTTTTCAACTTAATGATCAATGTAATTTGTTATGAAGGTTGCCACTCAACTTTTTCTGCTCACAGTTTTGACATGTTTAATTTATTTCTTCTCTTTTTTTAATGCAATGTTTTTTTCTATTTTCTCTCAGGTCAATCAGATTCAAAAGACCGTGATTGACCCTCTGAAAAAGTGAGTGACCACTTCTTTATCTACTTAATCTTTATCTTTCATGAGAACACGTTCGAGTGGGCGGAGTCTTTGCCTTCCGTAAAAGTTAGCCACTTTTGATAAACTGCCTTTTCACTTTTTTTTGTTTTTTTGGCCTAAAATTTTCTAGAGCCTAGAACCAACTCATTAAACCAACTTTTACTCATTAAACCAACGTAATGGTGGCATGCACTGATATAGTTACCATTACTGTGCTAACACAATTTAGCTGTGGTTTTAGTACTGCTGGGCCTAAATAACTACTTGGTAATTATTACTGCAGTGATGGTGCTGATAAATAGACCCTTTATGGAGCAGACGGTACTGAAATGTGAAAAGAGAGCCAGGATTTATTCACACATTGGTATTTTTGTCAACTGCTTTCGAGTGGTTGGAGAAAAAACATTCACAGCACCATTATGGAACCTTCTGAGCAAGTGTAGACCTTTAAGCAGAACACAAATGATTGGCACTCAGAGTTTTAACAATATCATCTATTTTTAATAATGCTGATGGTGCCTGTATCATATTGATTGACCTTGCTGCAGGTTTGGTGAGCAAATGGGTGGAAAAATACAATGTGATGTAACTCCTATTTGCAAAGTGTTGAACTGAGTCATTCCAGAGTAATTACTTGTTCCCTTGTATTTTAGTCTCAAAGTGCACCGGAATGTTTGGTTTATGAGCTTGTCGCCTTTTTCAGGTGTTTGCGTAACTGGTGTAAGGTTTATTTCGGAGCATTTAAAAAAACCTCAGATGTTTCAGAGGTGAACAAATGGGATATTACAGAAAACAAGAGTTTTGTCTCTTTACATGTGATTAATATGTGATGCCCATTTTTATTCACTTAAGGTTCACCTCATCTGTAACTGCCTTTAATGTAATAGTCATTTTGCCATAATATTAAAATAGTATTATGAACTTACTTACATTAGTTACATTCAGTTCACATTCTAGATTACCTCTATATTACATTCTATGTTAATCTGTATATTAGTTTTTATAAACTCTATATTCTGTATTCATCTTTATATTACATTCAATATTAATCTCTAGTACATTCTATATTACCTCTATTACACTCTATATTAATCTCTATAGAACAATTTGTAGTGATCTCTATAACATTCTATATTGATCTCTTTTACATTCTATATTAAACTCATTACATTCTATATTACCTCAATATTACATTCTGTATTACCTCTGTTACATTCTGTATTAATCTCTATATTACATTCTATATTAATTTCTGTGTTACATTCTATATTACCTCTATATAACATTCTATATTAATCCCTGTATTACTGTCTGTAGTAATCTCTGTGTTACATTCTGTATTGCCTAATCTCTGTATTACATTATATAGTAATCTCTATATTACATTCTATATTATCTATTATATTTTATATAGCAGGTTCATGTGTGTGCTTCAGACTTTTTATGCCGAACAGTGTTGGAAACATCAACAACGCCACTAGTATATTTTCTCTCCACACAATAAAACTGTACACATAACAGTCAAGGGGAATAAATGAGCTCCTCCACTTACAGACACGTCTACAGTTAATCATTGACTGCTTCAGAGCGGACTGGCCTGCCTGAAGGAAACTGTGAGGAACTTTATGAAGTTTCTGTAAAACTCAGAGTGTGCAGGTGTGTGTGGAAGTTTGGGCTCTGTGGGTGACCCAGTCGTGTGTGATGGGCTGAAGTGAGTGAATGAAAGAGAGGATCTGGAGGAAAGTTTATTTGGCTGTCCGCCCCTCCACTCCTCTCTCGCCCCCGTGAGCACTATTCCATCTCTCCATCCCCCCGTGGGAGGGACCGGAACAGGAAGCGGACCTTAAACGAGCGGACAGGAAGAGGAGTGGGAGCACAGACACTCCTTACAAACGCCTCTGCTCTGCCGTGTGTGTGTGTGTGTGTGTGTGTGTGTGTGTGTGTGTGTGTGTGTGTGTGTGTGTGTGTGTGTGTGTGTGT
>JBBPCZ010000017.1:1655725-1669726 GCA_037974445.1 Brycinus macrolepidotus | reverse complement strand
TTGGCCAAGTATGTGAGCGAGCACATACAAGGAATTTGATTCCGGTTGATGGTGTCTCTCAAGCACAACAGTATAAAGCAACAACAATGTGTAACGACACAATGAACAATATACTAAACAATATAATATACAGTAATATACAATCTGATGAACAATTTTAACAATCTAATCTTATATACAGGATGTATACCATAGAGTTTTACTGTACAATACAGACAAAATATCAGTATTACAATTTTACTGCCACATATTACAATTGCGATGCCTTTCAATATATTAAAGAGCTCTTATCATCACTTTTCTGGACTTAAAAATGCTTAAATATTGTTATCTGTAAATATTGTTTCAAAATGTACATTCATGCCACCTATCCGTACAGTCCATAAATGCAAAATAAGCTACAAAAACAGCCCTTTTTCAAATCATAGTTTTGTGATGTCACAAAACCCACACAATTAAGTATATCTCCTTATTCTGGCTACAGCAGAGTAGCCCTGTCCATTCATTCACCGATTGGCCAGCAGCTTTAATTGGTAAAAATTAGACTTTGTTTGGATTATATAAAGACCATCAGAACACCCAGTAACTCACCTGGAACTGTGATTGGTCACCCTGTCAGAAAAACTGTCACTGGTTAGATGCTCGTTTGCAAATTGAAGCCTTTTGTGTTATCAGTATTGCAGAGACCAATATTGCAGTAACGACGGTATGCAGTTTGGGACACACCCTAAATCTATGGTTTATAGGGACTGATGACATGCTGTTAGAGATCAGAAGGACTATAAATTACAGGCACCTGCTGTACCAGCTGAGAAAGAGCTTCTGACTTCTAAATATGTGAAATATTAACGTTTATTTGACATTTTCAGATTGTACATGTAGGGTATAAACACCCGCACAGGTAAAAATCATAGCCAGATTTCTTTTGTTTCAAGCTCATTGTTGTTTTGTCGTTGGTTTACAGGTTACAGAAAATGAAAAGGTGTCAACGGTAAAAGAATTAGTATTTGAACGTCTCAAAATCCCACCCAACCAGCAGAGGTTACTCTACAAAGGAAAAGCCCTTGCAGGTAAATGAAGACGGATAAGTATGAGGTGATGTTCACTGAACGGATGGTTCGGCCCACTTTCCTCCTTACCCCAAATATAGTCAACCCGCTACAGCATGTTTGGCATCCTACGTTTGCTTCTTTAGTGTTTTGGTTTGTTTGTGGAGGTGTGAGGCCAAGTAATGGAAGCCTATATCCACCAACACACACTCTTAAACCATATTGTACAGCAAAAACAGTGTGTGCAGCCATCTGTAGCCTGAATTATGTTTGTGGTATCATTCATTTTTATTTATAACAGTGTGTCTTAGTGTTAGTAACAACAAAAACAATGTCTTTAAGCTTCCTTTACTTGTTTGCTGCATTAGCCTCATACTTTTTGTGTTAAAACAAAGAACACCACCTCAAAACAAAATGAATATCTACATTTGCCGTACCATCATTTGAGACGCATATAGTAATTACACACGTCAGCATTCACACTATTGCGGCTGTAATTTTTTATGATTTTTTAAGATTTTGGTGCCACTTCTCTTAGTTCATTTGAGACATTGACACCAATCCAACTCATACAATCATACTTTGAATTTTCTTGTATCTAGTTGCATCTAGTTTTTGAATCCTGTCTTCTCAAACCAACATTTGAGTGTTACAGTCAGCTGGATTTCTCACTCCTTTCCGTTTTATAAGCTGCATTCTAAAATTGTCTGCTTCTGAGAACGGTGGGTCCTTGGTAGCGCCGTCCTTTGAAGCTTCCTCATTCGTGTGTTACATGTTTTAAAACAGAACAGTGGACCAAGATCTGATGGAGAAAATAAGAAAGTAGAAGCAGCATAACCTATAGGATAAAAGATATACAATATAACAATATAAAAAAAAACTGTACACTGTACACAATATTATAGAAATTTAAATCTGTGTGTATGTACATATGTAAGTACATCTTCAGAATGTAGCTGATTTGAATGATCAGAAGTGAAGGATGATATGTGGCCAGCAAAAGGCCAGTTTTTTCAAATTAAATGCTCTCGTACAAGCGTTAGGCTGTATTTTTCAGCTCTATTCATTGTCATAGCCTTTGTGTTTATCTTCATCTGATTGTATGTGCAGTGCAGTGGTGCTTTCTGACATTACAGTAACTCTCATGGGTCAGGCCTTCATTTGGGAGATATTTATTGGTATTGATGAGATTGTTCTTCACTGTAGGTTTACTAGATTCAAGTCAAGATTCAAGTTCTTGACTTGAATGTATTAAAGCCATAGTCATGAACAGTCTCAGCGATACCAATACTGGTACTGTTGTGTTTTTCAGATGAATACAGATTGAGCGATTATTCCATTGGTCCCGAGGCCAAGCTGAACCTGGTGGTGCGTCCAGCGGGAGAGAAGAGCAGTGGGACGCCGGTGAGCGGCAGCAGTAGCAGCAGCAGCAGCAAAAACAGCGATGGAAGCAGTGGCAGTGGGGTATGGCAGTTGCTGTCCACCGTTCTGGCCAAACACTTCAGTCCTGCAGATGCAGCCAAAGTGCAGGAACAGCTCATTAAGGTAACTTCTGGACTGGAACTTCCTTTCGCTCTCCTCAACCACTTGGTTGCTAGAGATGCCATATCACTGGAAATTCCCCTGTGAAGAACAGAGGGCGGGGTGGGGCGTGTGCTCCTTGAGCAATGGCAGAGAGCCAGTATAGAGCAGAGATCTTCAAATCTAGACCTTCAATACAAGTTTCATGTTTATCGTCAGATACAGATAGTAATGGAACATCTTTACCAGTACTGATATTTCTTGGACTCAGACCCCCTCAAATGATTGAAATCATAAATATTAATGTTAGTGTTTTGCCACTAATGTCATATCAACCAGTGATTAAAAAAATTAAGACTGTAATTTAAATTCAAGGTCTGGATTGAGGACGTCTGGTATAGAGACGCCCTACATATTTGACATTTTAAGCTTGTTTGCTGTAAAAGACCTGATACAGTCAAGAGCATCTTTCAGCCAGGCATGTCATGAAACCGTAACCTAACCCTTGTAATTCCCTTTTAAATAACTTTTCTTTCCTTTGGGTGCCACAGTTTGGATGTTGGCTTCAGTTGATGTTTAAACTCAAACCTTGTCTTTGAATTTCATTAGAACTGGTTAGCTTAGCTAAATGCTCATCCTGAGTCAATAATATGGTCCCAGTAGCCAACAGAGAGCTTATCAACCAAAAATAGCTCCTATTTTTCATATACTCAAATTATGTTAAGTTGCATAGAGCCTCTCACCTGCTGAGGGCAAGAATGACATCATATATTTTCTAGTTACTTATTAGACAAATGTTCTGTACATTTCTAAAGAGTTTAAGAACTGTGAAATTTGTTCACAGTGTGAGTCATCTCAAGTACACCCACAATGGACTACATTATTTTTCTGTTCTCTATATGGACGTAATTAGCGTAGCACATTGAATATAATAGCGGTAGTATGTAGTAGCGGTAGATGTGACAGGATGGCTTCTGGCATCGTTACTCTTTGGGGCTGATAAACTAAAGGGGAAAAAATGAGCTGCTCACAGTGTGATGATACAACAACTACATGTAACTACATGTTGTATTGCTCATTGAAATAATGTTCATGGTCTCTCATCTCATTAAATGTGTCAAAAATGTTTGAAGAGCACTCAGCCACTCATTTGTTGTTGTTACAGCTTGGGGAGAGGGGAGGTATGCTAACATTGATGAGGGAGTCTGAAAAGTATGTAATGAGTTTTCCACACCCTAAATGTAAATATATGCATTTGTGTTTCAGCCCATGGTTTGCTTAGAGCCCTGAAGAGGCTTGGAAAATGCAGTCTTGTTCCTAGGTCTCCTTTCAAAATTCATTATTATGGCTCTAATTTCACAGGCATGAAAATCATTTTATGTGGCTTAACATGCAGCCTATAGTTTTCCCCCATTTTACTTGTGCACAGTCCAGCCAATCAGAACAGAGCTAATTTACATATACCATCCTTAAGGGCAGAACACTGAAAAACAGCCTTTTGTCTTGTTTTTAAAGAATTAAGAGAGGTTGGGAGATAGTGATGTGAAATTAATTATAAATATGATAGAAATATGATAAATGTGAGACATAGGTAACACAAACATAGGCTGTGGGCTGTATAGGACTCGAGACTCCTTCATGAGGAGTGATGAATCATCAAATTAGGTTTCTCTCTCCCTTGGTTAATCACAGACACATTGTTTTCTTCTTCTTCAGGATTACGAACGCTCCCTCAGACAGCTGAGTCTAGACGATATTGAACGCCTGGCTGGACGTCTGCTCCACCCTGAGACAGAGGCAATGGACACCTCATACATGGACTGAGACCAGCCAGATACAAGAGCACACTTTAACAGCTCAGCAACAACCACACAGCCAACCTGTTCATGGTTTGAAAAGAGGAACTGAGGGTGAACGTATGGGATCAGGACATTTTGGAAGAAGGGAGCTGTAAGACCACCTGCGTATTTCAAAGAAGAGTTCCGTTGTATACCAGTGGCACAGGTTTTAACTGAAGATTCCCAATTAGTCAGTCGACAACTTTGTTTCCAGCAGTATAGCGAGCAGTACTTTTATTGCAGCTCAGAAACCTGCCCCACTTTCAAACTCATCTTTTTTTTTTGTCCTTCCAAGAGCCGTTAACTCTAAGTCATGCAGAACTGCAGCACTCGCTTTTGGATTTCCAGCATGAAGGTGACCACCACCACTACAGTTTCATGTTACCGGCTCTTCCTGAGTTGAAATGGGTGTTTAGGTGAGGGGCTTTTCCGCAGACTTTCAGTGTCATATGAGTTTGGATCAAATCTACAAACCTGAAGAGATAAGCCTGTAGTAAGCCTATGATAAACACAGCCTAAGACAGGAGCTGGCTTGTACATGAAGATAAAACTTGGCATGGGGAAAAAAATAAACTCAAATAAAGCTGCACACAGACTTTTTTTTTTATTTTTTTTAAATGTGTTAAATCTGGTTAAGGATACAGCACAATGTACATTTCGTGCACTAGTCAGATCCTAGTCCAGTGTGCTGCTCAATTTAAGTTGATTTTTGGACGCTATATGAACTTATTTATAATAGTCAAGGCGCTACATTTGTCACTACTGATCAGACAGTTTGTGTTGGGCCATATGTGGGCAAGTGCTCTGACTTTGTGAATACCGTGTTTATTAATAAAAGAACAGAAGGTGAACGTGGTCGTCTTGATTAGTTTCTTATCGACAGTCAGACTCCCAGCTATGATGCTCAACTCGTTGGAAAAGAACTATGGAAATATCAACACTTTGGTCGTAAATGTATCCTTAGCTTTATTGGTGTATTTGGCTTGGAAGATTATACTAACAAGTTACAATGGCATAACTGGCCAAGGACACCTATTCAGGTTCTACTTGTAAAACGGTTCCAACCATTTGTTCCTCATCCTGGCATATAAAACTGAAATTCTCTGCTATAATGTATATATATATATATTAATACAAGTACAATATGGAAATGTACAAAAGACAAAATCAAAACATGAAAAGAAAAGGCTATGAATGAGGACACTTGAATGCATCTAAAACTCTGTGCTTCCGCTTTCGCTGAACCCACCGACCATTCGCTTGCAACCCAGGCTCTGCCCACAAATGCATACTTTCATAGCAACGGTTGCTAGGCTGGACTGGCCTTACAGAAGGTTGGCGAAATCCTATTTAACCCAGAGAGAAATAAGACCAAACAACACAGTGTTACTCAAAACAACTACATTATTCATATCAGACCATTTTTGTTTGTGCCGTTCTCAGTTGTTACATAACCAATCGAAGCATAAAGTCCACTCCCCTGTTTATTCTGTCCACATATGGAAACAAAACTGTAGTAACATCTCTTTGGTTTTGTGATGTCACAAAAACTAGTAGTTACCTACATCTGCTTATTTCAGGCCTTAGCAGATTAACCCCACCCACCCAAGCAGAAGTTATAGAGAGGGTTTCACCTCAGACTTGATTGCAGCACAATACAGGGTGGTCTATCAGAACAGAAGTTGTTTATGTCAGCGTTTAGGGGATTGTATCATGGAAAAATCTTAATTTATCACTTTTTTTAAATAAGACAATGATGTTGAATGTAAATATTGAAATATCCATTTACTCCCCAGTCCATACATGGAAACTAAGCAGCAAAAGAAGCCCATTTTGAATTCACTCTTCCTGTCAGGTCACAGAAACATCAGATTCACCTATGAGTGCCCGCTCAGCCTGTAGCAGTTTAGCTCTGGCCGCGTTAAAAGGAGCGTTTCAGCCCAGACTGCTTTCTGAATGAGGTGCAATATGGAGCAGCCACTAAGACCAGAGAACATTTACACATACCAGTCTCTGGGACACTAACAAAAACTGCCTGTTTAATTCTAAGGGATAAAGAGCGGTTGAAAAATGGTCATGTAAAAGTGAATTAGGACTGTTTTTGGTACATAAATCCTTATAAATTGTTTAAAAAAAAAAAAGCCCACAGGGGGGGAAATAAAAATAGGATATGGGCCCTTTAAAGGTATAATAACAAAAAACCTGTTTCAACCTGTTTCAAGGTTGGAAAACTTTTTTTGTTTTGTATATTATAAACATAAGCAGACCTCAGGCTACACAAAAAGGAAATGGATCTTTTAAAACGTTATGCTACCAAGCTGGAGTATATTGTGGCCAATTGGGCTGAACACAGTGAACCTGGCCCCATGCTAACATTAGCCTGAGTTTGATTTGATTACATCACATCTGCTCTAATGGTGTGATATTTCATGGAGACACAGAATAAATATAATTTGAAATTAGCAACACTATTCTGTGCTGCAGTGGTTCGTTAGGTTGAGTATTCTGTAAGGCTTATCCCACCTGGCAGTAGTCGCTAGGATGGAATGCATTTGTGGGCGGAGCTTCCTAAAACTACATGGACGGGACGTCCGATACAGACCATAACAATGATTAAAGCAACATCTATACCCTAAAAGGCTCAAGATAAAGGGTGTGTACTGTAACTCACTGGCTACTGTTTCGTTAGTCAACGCCATTTTTACACCACACACTCCGAGCGATGATTGGTCAAGTTCAAGCACGCCCTTAAAGACAGTAACAACAACAACAAAAAAAAAAGTTTAGATTAAGACTGTATAGATCCTTCATTGGATATTATAAATGTTTGCTCATTCGTATATTAATGACATGCAAATACAGATGGGTTTGACACCTTTATCAGTGGTGCAGTTTATACAGTAGGGAATGCATTATCAGAATATAGAAATACATAAACACTGGGTTTGGTGGTCTGATAGAAAGCATGATGTCGAATGAAAGGCACAATGATTTGGCAGACAAGAAAGATCGTTTTGAAAGAACAGAAAAATTGCACAAAAGAAAGTGGGCGCGGTGAGAGTCTTGGACATACATGGTAGTGATACTGAGAGTTGTAGTTTTAAAAGTAATGCTATGCTGGAGGAAATACGTCCCCCATTTCCTCGGACAGTTTCGTTATGCCACGTGTCCCTTAGGGTGTGGAAAGAGAGGGACGCCGTCACGTGGCATTTCATACCCTGGAGGTCTTGAAGGAGAGGACAGACGTGACAGGCAGGGGTGGGGGGGGGGGGTTGTAGGTGTTTGGCGTCTTTTGTTACGGTTCGGCCTCTACTGGATCGCTGCCGTCTCTTCCTCCTTTCGGACCCTCGCCGCTTGGCTCTCTCCCCTTCAGCAGTTGCAGCCATCGTTAAAAGAGGCAGGTCTATCATCTCGTAGCTTGATCTGGTCAGGGAAATCGTATGGCTCCACTTCAGACTCCTGCAGGTGCGAATACAAGGCGGGTTAGACACTCTTGATAAATACTGTAAATTTGCAACTGAATGTAGAAAAGAAGTACTTTAAAGTACTTTAAAATGGCCCATATCCTACATTTGGTCTCTGGTCCACTTACTGTTTGTGCAGGTTCATGTAAAAAAAGTCAAAATTCATTTTTAACAGGCCACTTCCCAGCCTCTCTTCATCTCTTAAAATCGACCAGGCTCTTTCTGTTACTGTGCCTTTAAGACTGATATGTAAATGAGTTCTGCTCTGATTGGCTGATCTGAATTGTTCCACATTCCAGAAGCAGTCAGGGCTGAAAAACTCCTTGTAAATACACGGAGTTAATCTGCTGGAAGCTGAATAGGCAGACATAAATGGTTGTTGTGACATCACAAACACAATGAATTTAAAATTCACATTTTTGCAGGCTAGTTTCTGTATATGGATCGAAGTGAATGTTATTATTTAAAACTACAAACAAAAACAATGGTCACATACTGCATCTATCACTTTTATTCCAACAGAGAGAAGAAAAGTTTTACATAGTATGGGCCCTTTAAGGATTGATGGTTTTAGGGATGGATAGGCTGACCAGAAATAAATCAGCATTAATGGTATAGCTAAGTCACTAAAGATTTATCAAACATTGTTCACGCATGCACAGCTGCTCGCTAATTAATTATTTAGGCTGCTCCGGCATCCAGAATAGCAGGTGTGAAAGGTGCCTCAGACCAAAGGACCAGAAGAGGTGGTTTTAGTCTGGATCAAACTGAACCATACTAATAGTGTTGTGACCACTAAATGTATCTGTTTGTTCATTTTTGTCTCTTCAAATGAAAAAGGGCTACTGGTCAGATTGGACACATCAGATGCGCATCTGTCTACAAACCAATCAATGTCAAATACAGGGTGACTGAGCCCACGTAGTTGATGACGAAAGAACGTAGGTGTGTAATGCAAAGTTCTTTAGTTTGGCTGCAAAACTGCAATGTGGAAACAAAACTAACCAAATCAAAAAGCCAATGTAACAAAAACATGAACCTCGGTTCAAACCTTGGTCCAGACTTTGTGGAGTGAAAACCCTTAGTAATACATCTGAGTGTATTTTAGGGCCTGTACCTGTTTGAGCGCATTGCGAGCAATGGTCTGGAAAGCCTGGTCCACGTTGATAGCTTCTTTGGCGCTGGTCTCAAAATAGGGAATATTGTTCTTGCTTTGACACCATGCCTGAGCTCGCTTTGTTGAAACCTAATCAAAGAACAAAACAAGTTCAGTAGAATGACTTTTTATTAATTATGAGAGCACACACACACACACAAACACACAAACACACACACTGACCTGTCTGTTCTCCAAGTCAATCTTGTTGCCGAGCACCACAAAAGGGAAGTTCTCAGGGTCGCGGGGGCTCGCCTGGATCAGGAACTCGTCCCTCCAGCTGTCCAGGGTCTTAAAAGTGTTTGGGGCCGTGACGTCGTACACCAGGACACAGCAGTCTGCTCCTCTGTAGAAAGCCACACCCAGAGACTGGAAACGCTCCTGGCCTGCCGTGTCCCAAATCTAACAATGGGGGAATGACACACCATTATATCTGATACTTAAAGAAACATCACAAAATCTCTGTGCTCAACACAATTCAGTGTGACTTGTGTATATATATATATATATATTATATTTATGCACCAAATACAAAAATGTGGGGGGGATGTCACCACTTACACAGCAGGAGAAACCAGGCAATAAAAACTTTTACGGTTGAAAATGTGAAATGCTGAAAGTTTAGGATGCTCATTTTCAATAACAGAATGATTCTAATGATGCCACATCATCAGCTATTAAATCATTTGGATTAAGACAGAAAAGTTAAGTACTTTATACAGTGATATGCAAACATTTTGTTGATTTTCTAAGAGTAAACAATCACAGACAGAACACACTTCTGCACATTTACTACAGAATTTAACATAAAAAGATAATAAACATAAAATGTGCCGTGTGCAAAAGGTGATTATTTTCCCCCCTAAAGCCCATAAATAGAAACTGTGCTCTAAAATTAGTAGGAAACTGACATATTTAACTTTGTTTCCTGTAAACGACGTGTTCGCTTACTTTCACTTAGAAACATCAACAAAACCTGTAATCTGGCTGTGGACGTACTTCTGATGACGACCACAGCAGATGATTCCGAAACGGGAAAACTGTACAATGCTGAGAATAAAGTTACAGCAATATTATCATCTGGAACACCTCAAATGTTGAGAGTGGTTTCTCGGCAACCCAAAGTCAGCATTTCACACACAGCACAACAAACACACGCTCAGAACCTGTTCCTACAACTCTAGGGCCTTCTGGGAAATTACCAAGAAGTTGCTTGGCACGAACCTGAGCGACATCACATGAGCATCAGTGACATCACACCAGACCGGCCAGGCTGGGTCTGACTCACATTACAGCAATCAGTCACAGCTGATTAAAAAGAGTAAGGTCCACACACTCAGAGTCTTTAGTTTTTGGAGATAACCTCATCACCACTCACCTTACTGTGTTCAAGATAAAGAGTAATCAACTAATCAAGATAAACTTTCAGTGTCACTGTTCTTCATGATCAGACATCCACTACACTGTCTGCCTTGCAACATCCAAGAATGAAGAACAGGAATGTCTCTCTGGGCGATTATTCGCAAAGCAAACACGAAAACATCCTCACAGCGAAGTGCTAACTCAGCCTTTACTTAAAAGGCCCCATACATCAAGATTATTTTGGGTTCGGCATATCATTTTACAGCTGACTGAAAGGTGAGAAACATTTTAGCACACCTTCTATTGCCAAGGTGTGATCAGATAAATCTGTGAGTAGATAAAACTGTTCAATCATCCAATGTTTAGAGTGATTTCAACTGAAGACAATTACAGAATATTCACCCAAACGTAGCCCCGGACTTCCCCCGCCACATAAAAACGAGCTGAGCTGTGCTGTGAAGGGCAGCACATGGTTCCTCTGAGTCACATGATGTGAAACTGCCACTAATGAAACATCATTGGATTATTGGACACGTTACTCAATGTTTACTAAAAATAGAGCCAGTATTTTTTTCTAACAAATACATTTACAGTATGTTTACCTTTATTAGCCAGAAAATGTCATTTTTTATTCATTGCTTCTGACCTACAAAAAGCCACCTAAAATAATTATAATGTAGATCACCAGACAAATGATATTTTTTCATAACCACTTGCACTAATAATCTGTTATTTTATCATATCTGTTATAGTTATAGCTATTTGTTACTTTGTTAGAGTTATTTTGTTATTTCGTTTGCTCTATTACTACTGTTCTTTTTAAACTCTTTACTGTCTTATCTTTATTCCTCTTGTTGCACTAAGCATGTTTATGACAAAAGAATTTCCCTCGGGATAAATAAAGTTCTTTTTTTATCTTATCTTATCTTATATTTAGCTATTAAGTGTCAGCCAATGGGATGAAACAGTAACGAGTGCATTTAAAGTTAAAGGACAGTCTAGAATTTGACTCTGCATCACCACACAACCAGTTAATAGGAGTCAGACCTGCACTGTTACAGATTCTTTCATCTAATAAAGGAAACTTGTTTTATATGCGTACTAATGTATGAGAGACAGAGAGATCCATTTTTTTTTTTTTACACTAAGAATTTGAGTAATTCTAACAACCCTACTGCCACGTTCCCAGAAAATCAAAGTCTTACATTCTACTCTCATTCAGAAAGATGGAGTTTCACTTTTCCTAGTCGTTTGTATAGAGATAAAGTAACAAACCTGCATGGTGACAAGCCGGTCGTCAACCATCACCTCTTTGGTCAGGAAGTCCGCTCCAATTGTGGCCTTATACTGGTTGCTGAACTTATTATTGACATACTGGTTCATTAAAGAAGTCTTTCCAACCCTGTAAAGAGGAAAAAATCAAATGGACATTAGCATCGGCTACACAACCTGATTCCTGGACATTTCAATCCTCAATCAAATCATCTGTTTTTCAAAAGAAGGCAAACTAATTGAAAAAATAAGGCACTGTACTCTCGTTGTACACTACAAATGTTATAATTTCCCTATACATTAAAATTGCTTTTAAGTCTGTATCGTTACTGAGTAAACAGTGATGAATGGGCAACCAGCTTAGCAGAGTATTGCTTAAAAATTAATACAGGTCTGGTTTCTCCGCCTTATTTTACCAGAGTAGGGCATCAGATGGCATTTTAGTGGTTCTAATGTGGCTCAGTTAACAGTCAAGAGTGTGATTCAGACCAGGAATAAGCTTAACCTGTGGTAGAAGTTGCTGCAATGTAGCAGGTGAGCAATTCTATGCCATTTCTATCAGTTTGCTGTTATTTAGACTTCAAGTGCCAATCAGGAGCATAAGATCATTCCTACCTAGCAGCTCTGGCTAGACTGTGGAGATTCCAACCACGCCTAAAGCTGGCAGAAGAACAAACAATGCAGGGGAAACTTCCCAAGGAAGGCCTAGAGCTGAAGACTGGCAGGCTGGTACGCCGGCAAGACAAAAATCTCAAGACTGTTTTCAAAGAACAAACTAAAAGCAAAAGTAAAAAGGTCAACCCATCCTCTCTTGCTCCTCTGTCAGCCTTCGAGCGAGGCCTTTCTACCAACAGGCTCAAACCACAAAGCCTGTTTCCTCCTGAAAGTGGAAGTGGGTGGTTAGAGAATGGAAAAAAGTAGCAGGAATCAACCCATACCCTGAGTCCCCGAGGATGATGACTTTCAGCAGCACCTTCTTGCGAGAGGCCATGATGTCCAGAGAAGATCTGTGGAGGAGATGAGTTTCATTAAAGTGAAGTGTCCATTTTCGTCATACACGAACACACCACAGCATGAAACTGTTCTCCGTATTTAACCCATTCACCAAGTGAAGCAGCGGGCAGCCAGGAACACCGCGCCCGGGGAGCAGTGTGTGGGGACGGTGCCTTACTAAAGGGTACCTCAGTGGTGCCACTAGGAGTCCTGGGATTCGAACGCACAACTCACTGATCACAGGGGCAATTCCCTAACCACTAGGCCAGCTTTTTCAAAAAGCAAGACCTCTTAGAAAGCTGGATAACTCAAACCAGGAGTGACAGCTGTCCAGAAACAAGCTCTTTTGCTTCAATTCCAAACTGCACTGGTTCGACTTTGGAGCTGAAGGAGTCCTGCTGGGCCCAGCTAACCCACAGACCCCTAGAACTGTAAACACAACCCTTTTTTTAAACCTTTAGACACATTATTCCTGAATAATGACACTAAAATGCAGTAAAAAGGCTCCCTCTTGGTGTGAGACCTGGCCCTGGAGAAGGAGCTGCTGGTAAACAGGGATGTAAACACGGCGAGCTTCTGGAGGCCCCAAACAAAAACACACCGTCACCCTGTTAAAACAACCCAGTCCTGAGATCATACACGCTTCAAAATTCCTACAATGTGACCGTTTTGGGTTTTAAAAAATAGTGTAACGCCGCATGAGACCGCAGGGCCTTTTTGTTTGGAGAAGTCGACAAGGGCAGCTGTAGTGCTAACGCTATTTTTTAACGTCAAAATAGGCAATAACGCTGTTAAATATTAAAAACTGTGGTCGTTCAGGCTCAATTTCGCCCGGGAGAGAAGAAAGGCGATGTAAAAATAAATAAAAAAAGGTCTGGAGAGACTTTAAGAGGTTTTAGAAAGGGTTTCGATGCAGAAATCCGCCTGACGGTTTTTTTTTCTCCTCCTGTGAGAAAAACAGAACCTACCGTCCTCCTCCTCCTCACAGCTCAGACCGGCTTCACGGACTTCTTCTGGCCTTCCTGCCGCTGGAGAGTCCCTCTGAACGCGCCCGAGAAGGTTTATACCCAGCCTTATCGAGCGGAGAAGGGCTCATCTGCTGCCTTCCCTTTCTCCACTAGCTGAACATGGCTGCTCCGGTCACACGGGCCTGACGCACCAACCAGCTGAGCCAACCCTTTAACGAGAGGAGGAGGAGAAGAGGTAGGAAGAGGAGAGGAGGAGGAGGAGAGGTAGGAGGAAGAGGGTCACAGGGGCCTGACGCGCAACCCAGCTGAGCCAACCCTTTAACAAGAGGAGGAGAGGGAGGAGGTGGGAGAGAAGGAGGATGGGAGGAGGTGAGGGAG
>JBBPCZ010000017.1:1614647-1629341 GCA_037974445.1 Brycinus macrolepidotus | reverse complement strand
TCCTTTAAAATGATGCTTTAAAGAACAATATTTTTATTTGGAAATTAGGAGAAATATTGTCAGCAGTTCTTAAAAACGAAGGCAAATCTGTTCAGTTCAATACTTGCACCTATAAAAGATAAAACCTGAGAAAATGAACATTTTTGCAGTGCTCTCTTATTTTTTTCCAGAGCTGTGTGTATATATATATATATATATATATATATATGGGAAAGCACACAAGTTCTTGATGGATCAGAGCTGCTGAAACCCTCCATTTATTTTCTTTTGTGAAACCACACAATGTTGGGGCGTGGGGGCGGGTGGGGGTGGGGGTGCGGGGGGTTGGGCTATGAATGCACCATAACAATTTCAGCTGCGCCTTAAAAACTATTCTAAGCTGTTCAGACAACCTGCAAACATATGCAAAAAATATGCAGCAGTCTCCCCCCTGTTTTGGCATTCGGAAACAGTTTCATAAGCAGCGTGCTGACATCGGAAAAAAACAAGTGTTTATGAAAAGATGCAGGTGCCGAGCCACGTGTTCTGGGACCTCACGCTTCTGTGTCAGTCAGCGGCTGAACGTTTCAGATTCTGCAGGCCAGAGTCAGTAAGGATGACATTTCAGACTCGCAGACAGATTATGACCAGAGATATTTATTATACTGAACTGAAGCGACTTCACTCGTGCATATTTAAAAAACATGTCTCGGGAAGACTCAGCGTAGCAGTTTATCCTGTCAGATCTCTTTAGTGCATCTCAGCTAGGCCTTTATTACAACATTTGCTGAAAAAAAGAAATGTACTGAGCTTGAAGGGTCGTGACGTAAGCAATTTATGACTTGTTTTAGCCCTCCTTTAAAGGGATAATTTGACGATAAAGACATAGTTCAGCAAAGAATCGAATTTACACACTTTTCTCTTTATCCAACTGAAGTCAATTAGCCAAGACGTCTCTGATGTCTGAGATTTGCTTCATTAGTTTTGCGCCAGAGCTACAAGGATAAGAAAACAAGTGAAGGGGGCTCATACTCTACCATTTAGCATGGTGCCAACTGCAGGCCTAGATCCTCACACGTTTTCTTTAAAGGTATGGTTCACTTTTCCCAGGCGTAGTCAGTCAATTAAGATATGTTTGGATTTCAAGTTTTACTTAGTGTAATTTACTTTAGGCTAGACATCAATAGTCACCCAAATCTTTTCCGTAAAAACATCTCCAAAGCTTCTCTCAACCTGCTCAAACCGTCATCTGACTCTTCATTAAGGTGGAGCAGACTTGTGGATGTGGTTTAGGACACAGTATGATGGACCATCAGCTATAAAAATGAACAGAAATTCATCTAAACGTCAACTGCTATGGAAAGACATTTCGGACACCAGCATGAGGAGGACTGATCTAGGATCAGATCTGCCTGTATTGATGATGGTTCTTATCAGAATAACTGATTCTAGATCAACACTCCTACTCCTGAGACGGTTTGAGAAAACAAACCCTGTTGCCTTCTGTGTTCAGCTGCAAGGTGAAGTTTTGTTCATTTATATAGTAAGTCGCACTGTGTCCTAAACCATATCCACAAATCTTCTGTAGTTTGTTAAGTTCTGATGGACAGAAAGATGCAAAATTCAGACACCAAACATGTCTTGTGACATCGTTGTAAAAACCTGCTCCTTGTTCCTACAGGTGCTTTGAGTTTGGCAATCACCCACCCACAGTTTTATTGGTATGTGGATGAGACTCTCACACCAGAGACCCTGCGCTCCTCCCTCCTCCGCAGCGAGATACATTTTGGGGCACCACTCCCATCCTTCTACTCTCTTCAGGACCGCCCCCTGGAACAGAGGCACCGATTTAGGGACTTTGTGGTCCAATATGCAGATATTCTGGCTCAGCAGTCCACCAGGTGGGAGACAAATGACTCTTCTTGCTGTCGGCTCATATGCTGTAAATGATCTTTTCCCAGTCCTGGGAGATCCCTGCACCAGACAGTTTAGCTCCCATTCTCTATTGCACCTCATTATACAGTATAATCACCAAGCCCTTTGTGGGCTGAATCAAGTGTGTGAAGAAAGACCAAACTGAGTGTAGCAGTAGTAACTACTGGCAGGGCTGGGGGGAGGGCTGATATATTTACTGGACTCCTTACCATCACTATTTGTGCAATTTTCTAGCGGGGACTCAAGGGTAGCTATGATAACATGGTAATATGATAATAATAATAATAATAATATACTTAGACTACATTAGAGCACCAATTTGGTTGAGACAGCAATAGCAAACAAAC
The DNA here is from genome assembly GCA_037974445.1 of Brycinus macrolepidotus. Lineage (NCBI taxonomy): Eukaryota > Metazoa > Chordata > Actinopteri > Characiformes > Alestidae > Brycinus > Brycinus macrolepidotus. The sequence goes on along the minus strand of JBBPCZ010000017.1, from coordinate 1,627,080 downwards.
AAATTACAGTTTTGTTGGAAGGGGACCCATTAATTTGTTGGACACTATGGCCCGTTAGGTTCTCGTAACACCACTACTCCACTCACAGGGATAATCAGTGGTAATAAGGCTGGGACACTGGTGCAAATTAATGTTATTTGAGCTCCAAAAGTATCAGCAGTTTCACTTGATATCAAACCATGATATCTTACCAAAGCAAGATATTTAACCAAGGTTAGAGTCAAGTACTCTAAGCCAACGCCGTAGCTACATACACTTCTGAAACCATATGGTGAGCAACAAGCCCCCACCCCCGCCACTGCCGAAGCCTTAGAGGCTTCTCAAAGTCCTCTTCTTATTTATTGGCTAACTAATCTAACACGAATTGGCACCTTGGGTAATTGATGTATCCGCTAGTGCCAGTAATGAATGCCACTTACTTAGCAGTGGACATCTGCCAGTATCACAGGCTCAGCTCCTGGCATTGGTTATCTTTGCTAATAAAGTGCTTGGAGGAATAGTCACACATCTGAAAGGGTACCTTAAAGCCGGTCAGGAAATCTGGCCAGTACTTTAGTCCAAGGTTATTGGCGCAGTGTCCACTGTGTTATTTGGTCTTTGCTACCAAAGAGTGGCTTTCTAACTGGATTGATAATAAAACCACATCACTGTAATGTTCCCATAATTATTCAGTTAAAATGGGCTCAGTATGGACACTGATGTAATTAAGATAATCTGTGTGTTCTTCCACGTCATTTTTCCTCGTAGTCCTTTTGCTCTATGGTTCTTTTGCTCCCTGCTATTCTTCTCATTTCACTCCTCTCCCTTTCCATCTCTCAGCAAGGTGAAGGTGCTGTACGGGGGAACAGAACTTTTCGACGACGAGGTCAGAAGGACCTTCCACAGTGACGTGTTGCTGGCGCTATTCAGTGGGGCCTGTATCACCTTGCTGGTCTACGTCCTCACCTCTTTCTCATGTAAGGCTAAGAAGCTTTTTGAACCCTATTAAACTCAGCACTATTCCAGATGAATGAAAAATACATTTTTTCCGTGATGAATACCTTATTTTAGCTCCTGGTAGACCAGGAACATGGTATGGTTGCTACAGACACTAGAAACATGTATTTTAAAAGCCTCGGTCGTCCTCCAGAGGATTACATAACACCGTCTCTGCACTTTTAAAAGGCATCCTTGAACTTTGCAACATAACCTCAACACTTAAATCTAGGATTTTCGGTGATGTTGGCAAGTTGTGCATTTCAGTACGTTTGGATGGTGGAAAGCTATTAGAGGGCACAGCAGCACAGCCAGCATGCTCTCAAAAGTTCTTAAAGCGTAACCCACATGTCTAACTACTTACACAGCTTTCAGTTCTTTGAGGAATTTCAAAGGTCAACTAGTGCCTTATTACTGCAGAGAATGGGCATTTCTTCAGCCTGCACAATACCTAAAATGTGCTACCATCAATTCATCTAGCTCTTCCACCAATTCGTCTTTTTGTGTGCAGTGTTTCTGACGTTCTTCGGCTTGGCTAGCATTGGCCTCAGCTGCCTGGTAGCTCTGTTCCTCTACCACGTGGTGTTTGGGGTGAAGTACCTGGGCATCCTTAATGGCGTGGCAGCCTTTGTCATCATCGGCATTGGTAAGTACTCAGGGACTGAAATGGTAACTTAAATCTGAGTAAAGAAGCTGTTTGTTATTTTATATAAGGTATCTGGAACCGCAAACGCTCTCTTTCTTAGTGTTACCTCACATCTGTTGCAGATGGAGAGTGCTACTCCCCCAGCACCTGCCAGTATGTAAATTATTGGCTGTTTTTGGCAGAGCTCTACTGACATAAATAAGAACTGCTTGTTTGCTCCCGATTAAAAAAAACAGTTTACCCACTGCAATCCTGGGGACTATAAGGAAAGTCCTCTGAACATATTAAGGTTCAGTTGGTGTCGACAGCTCTGCTGGCTGGCTGATGTATCCCTTATAGCCTCCCCAACATTAGCTTGAGTAGCTGTTGCTCTCCAGTGCCTGGATTCCTGCTGGTCTACCCTCATCTGTCACCTAAGCCTGGCTGTTGTAGGAGGCAAGGTAGTCTCTGCTGAAACCAGGTCATACATATGTTGCAAAAACTCTGACTTGCCACTGACTTTATCCCTTCTGTTGATGTTTTACACCCATATCTGCTCAATGACCATGAATAAAAAGCTTCTATCTGGATCAACTGGTCCAGTCCAAATGCAACAATTGGGCCATCATCTGGGAGCACATAAGCATAAGATTCTCAGGGCAAGACTGATGCCAGCCAAGCGTGATATATGTGAAGGTCACCAATTCCTAGATAGTGGAATGTCATGCTCGAAGAACTAGTGGCATGTTACAGGTTGAAGAACAGATGTGGACTACTTGAGCACTGATGTACGTCGCTCTGGATAAGAGCGTCTACTAAATGCTGTAAATGTAAATGTAAATGTACTAGTTCAGGCTAACTAATCTAACACTAATTTAACACTGATTTCTTGCTGAGCTGAACTTATCAGTAGTAAGAGCAGTTTGCCTACAGTCTCGTTAAACCTCTACTCCAATCCTTCGCTTTGGGTCTTCAGACACCTGATTCTAGTGTCCTGCTTGTGGGAGCACCAGCAGACTTTGCTGTAGCTGCGATTTGTTTCTATCGTGATCGTCCAGGAAAGAGACTGAGAAAAGAGACAAGCTCTTACCATGACATACCATAGCTTGTTCCGTATCCTGACCCCCCCTGAAAATGTGCTGTTATCATTTGATTCCTTATATTTTCATCAAATAATAACTCATCCTACAAGATATGATCCTAAAATATCATATAAGGCTTTGCCAATTGATGTGATTTTTTACCAATTCCCCACACTTATACCAGTCTGCTGTGTTTTGTAATGATATTAGTGATCACAGCTTTATTGCTTGTGTTCATAACGTTCATTCTATTGCATTACCTGAACAGTTTAGTCCGAAGTGAGTTCTCAAACATTTCTCAGAAATGCTCAACCCTTCCTACACAATCAAGCTGGGATTGGGTCAGCCTGATTCCAACTGTTAGTGACACGCAGAATCTATTTAGAGATTGTTTTGTGCAGTTATTGTTACAATAGAGCCCCCATAAAGAAATGACGGATAAAAAAATCAAGACAGTCTTTGGGTTTTCTTGTGAACTAGCCATATTGCTGCAGCAAAACAACGCTGCTTGATGCAAAGCATGCCAAACTAGATCCCAGAGCAACAGAATTGCATTTTGTCAAATACGGAATGAGGCAGCTCAAGCAGTTAGACAGTCAAAATCCAATTATGAAGAATAAGAATAAATTCATACATTCTGGTTCTAATCCGCAGTTATTCTGGAAAACAGTGAGGCAAGTAGAAAATAAATTGTCAGGCTTGCCATTATCAGTTAATGTAGACAATATTGGAGAGATATGGAGTAATGGAGAGAAACCGTATGGCTGATTCTTTTAATCAGCATTTTACGAACCTTGTTGGCTTGGTTTTCGAACTATCTCACCAAGCAGGTACAGCTTGTAACTCTTGACCATCATTTCTCTCAGCCTCTTAATGTATCTTCAGATATTCCCCGGGGTTCAGTACTTGGTCCCACTCTTTTTTCCATATTTATTCATTTTCATATTCATTTCTATGCTGATGATACAGTCCTGTATGCCACTGGTCCTTCTGCAGATGCATGAATAAAATCCCTTCAAGATCCTTCAAGTTGTCTAAAAATACAGCAGGCATTTACTAACCTCAGTTTATCACTTAAGGCTGCCAAGACTAAAGTCATGATGTTTGGTCGGAAAGGCACTGTATTTCCCTCTACCTTTCGTGTTACCACCAGAGATGTGATTGTTTTCGAATAGGTTACTGTATACAAATAGCTAGGCATCTGGTTAGATAGTCCATTGTCCTTTTCTCACCATGTCACCATGTTGCAGTCTAAGGTCAAGGCAAAACTTGAATTTTTGTATAGAAACCATTCTTCTTTTACATTTGAGGTGTTCAAATGACCGTTCATTCATTCATTCATTTTCTGTTACCACTTAATCCTTACTAGGGTCACGGACACCCGGAGCCTATACTGGGGCCAAGGGGCGCGAGGCAGGGAACAAATGACCATACATCCCTTATTTTAATTATGGGAATACAATCTATAGAATGGCTGCAAATAAAACACTTAAGAAGCTTGATACTGTCTATCATTCTGTTATTTGATTTGTTACAAATGCCCCCCTTTATAACACACCACTGCCTTTTGTATTCTTTAGTCAAATGGCTCTCCTTGAAGACACGTCGTAATATTCATTGGTTCACGATCTCTAAAACTCTCCCTGGCTACTCACCCCCTCATTTAACTCAGTTATTCCAGAAAATGTCCATGACTACATACAATAGACAGCCTTCTTGTTACATTAGGATAAAGTCTCCTAATTCTTGCACCTCTTCTGGCATGTTGCCAGTCCAGTCTTCTGCTGCTAATGACTGGAATTCATTACAAAAGAAAATGTTAAACTAAATGTTGTGGCTTTCAAATGGCAACTTGTGAACAGTTTTAATGATACCCGTAAATGTTTTAATTCTGTTTAATTATTTTTGCTGTGGTAATTATGGCTGCTATGCTGTTTTTTTGTCTGTTTTGTTTCTGGTTTGTTTTTTCCAAGTGCTTTCTGGCACTTGCCAGGCTGTTATTGTAAATAAGAAACTGTTCTTCATGCCTTACCTGGTAAAATAAAGGTTATGAATGAACATGCCAGCTAAGCCTAGAACCAATGCAGCTCTGTGCCCCAGCCAACATCACTTCTCTCATTGCCCCCTGCAATCTGTGTATCTGTATCTGTATCTCCCACCAGTGGGAGCCGCCTCAAGTACAGACTACCCTAGGATGTCCAACAGAGGGTCAAGCTGACTCAGCCGGTGGCCAGGTGGTTAGATAGTCGCCCTGTGATCTGAAGGTTGTGAGTCTGAATCCCAGGACTGCCAATAGCACCACTGAGGCCCACTTGAGCAAGATACCCTCCCCACACACTGCTCCCCGGGCGCTACATCGGTGGTTCCCTAGAACTTCACTTGGTGAATTGATTAAACGCAGAGGACAAATTTCATACTGCGTGCTGTGTTCACATGTGACAAATGGTTCCCTTCCACTTTCAACTTTTTGCTATTAGGGGCTCTATCAAAACAGTAGCAGTTCTCAGGCAGGCTGTGAAATGTGAAGCAAAGCCCCGACACAGCATTCACAGAATCATTCTACACCCAGGAGGCGGTGGCAGAGGCTGAAGCAGAGGCAGGGGCAGTGCCACTGTGGATTTTGTGCTTCATGAGGTCAGATTGAGTAGCCTTGACAGCAAAAGTATCTGAACTAAAAAATGAGGGTCTGTCGCTCATTGTGCTGGCCTGGGTCCTTGGCTGCTGTGCACTAGTAACTGGCTAAGTGCTTCTGCTTGATATTCCTGGAATCCACCTCAGTCTTCAAGAGGACTGGCTGACTCTCTGGTGGGCTCCTTTCACTGTTTTGCTGCCCGCTTTTGACTCCCTACTCTGTGGTTTCCATGGCCACTGGCTCTCCAGCTATGTAGATGGCCTGTATGGCCGTATTGACTTTAGTCCCTAATACAGTTAGTCTAGAATGCAGATGTCCAACACTTCAGTCAAACTGGAAGCCAGACGTCCCAGTACGGTGCTTGCAGGCCTGGGACTGTCTCCAGCTTAGTATAGGCAGGTTATCAGTACAAACTAGTAGACCTTAGAAGGTCAGTTGTATTAGAAGGTCAATTGTAGACCATGTTACATATGCAGTCCCACTAATATAAACATGATGATACCACATTGTCCTATTTTATTGGTTTCTAGGAATGATAACTTCATGCACATCTTCATCAATCAATTGCCTTTTAAATTCCTTGCTTTTTCTCTCCAGGTGTGGACGACGTGTTCGTGTTCATTAGCACATTCAGACAGGCAGCTGACGCAGCGTGTGCGGAGCAGCGCGTGATCTACACGGTGAAGACGGCAGGCAGAGCCACTTTTCTCACCTCCTTCACCACGGCAGCTGCCTACGCCGCCAACGCCTTCTCCCAGGTAGTTAAAACCCCAAACGCCCGGCACACGGCCAACCAGTTCAATTCCGGGGTCGTTCATCTGATGATTCCTTTTGTAGCATGTAAATGAAACAAAGAGTGAAGTGAACACTTTGAGTGCGTGTCACGATCGAGGCGAGATAAAACACAAAGGCAAAACTTGTGAGTGCTCTCTGTTTTGAAGTGACAAACAAGCTCAGGGAGCGCGATCGAACCTCAGGTCGTCAGACGCTTAGCAGCGTCTCGGAAAACAAGAGGCGAGGCACCAATGATGAAACAAGCTGTAACAACATCTAAGTGAAACCGAAGCTCTGTATCTGTGGCGGAGCGTCGGCACCCACAGGGTTTCTCCTAGTGCCACAAGCTCATGTTTATTTAACAGCCTCATAATGAGAATAAAAGCTAATTTGGGGTGAATTATAAAATATATTAAAAGACTGTTTAATTCAGACTGCTTTTGACCTTTCGACACCATGCATCATCAGATCCCGGCGGTTCACGACTTTGGCCTCTTCATGTCCCTCATTGTGAGCTGCTGCTGGCTTTGGGTGTCCATTCTAATGCCTGCTGCCCTCTGCATTTGGGATAAGTGCGGCGCCGCTCATGCTAACGCCTGCCCAAAATGGTAGAGTACCATTAGACTTTCTCCTAAAATGAAATGTGTGGGTGCCGTTAAGCATATTGTTATCTCCATTGGTTTTTGATTGTGGTTTATGTGTTGTCATGACACAGGTGGAGTGCCCTGACTAAGCTGTCAGTGAACCTCAGCCCCCTCTCTGATGAGGATGATGATGTCGCTCTGTTGACTGTAGAGATGGAACCAGGTGTGTTCACTGCTACCCAATCACACCATTTGTACAAATCTGTTCCATTATAGAATCTCTGACCCCACAGATTCTATATCTTGCACCGTAATATCAGTGACCAGTATAGACACTACACTACCACCTCTTTTACTGGTCAAGCCATTGGTTTGTAAAGTTAACATGAGGACTGCCCGTGTGTGTAACACATGAATCTTCTGCTGTCGTTCTGGTGCAGGGCTCCGTGACTCTGAAACTGATGCAGCTCTGCTGTCTCTCTCGCTGGAGACCCCTCCAGCGGGGTCTTTGGAAGGCAACGTAGGGGTGGTCAGTGCTAAGCTCCAGAGGGCACTGAAGTGCTGGGTGGCCGAGCCTGTGGTGGAGAAACGCAAGGTCATCGTAGGTGAGACTGAGACACATTTTCAGTGGCTCTTTGAGGGCTTATCTAATGGAAAATCAAATTTTCCCTATTGTTGATGCAATCACACTACTGTTCTTCTTAAGTTTTATTTTTTTAATTCTATTTATAGCAATCGCGCAATCACACTTCGCATTTTCTCGTAGAAATGCAAGCTAGTTTTTAACTGCAGGAGTGTTAAGAGGAATTCCACCAGTTTTTTTTTTTTTTTAAAATTCAAAATAACAATCATTATCTGTGAAAAAAGCTATTCAGAATGTTTTGATGTGAAATGGCCCATTCTAAAGAAGCTCACTGAGTCAGAATTATTGACCGTGGTGGTGAATGGAACCAGATGTCTAAAGCAGCGTTTCTCAGTGCTTGTTCAGGAAGCCAACCGCCCCACACATTTTAGCGTTTCCCTGCTTTTACACACCCACTTCAGCTCAGTGAGGGGTTGATAATGAGCTGATTAGTTGGATCAGATGTGTTAAAAGCGGTGAAAATGTCTAGGACATGGTGATTCCAGGGACAGGATTGAGAAACACTGGTCTAAAGTGTTTAATGCATGTAAAAGCCTCATACAATAATGGCGAATACGTGCATACAGGTTGTAGTAAAGCAAAATAGTTTCCATATATGGAAACTGCAAAACAACCTGTTTTGTGACATCACAAAAACCAGTGCATTTACATACATCCGCCGACAGCAGAACTGACGTCACTCACATGTTAGTCTTCATCCTTAGGTGTAAATAGATGTTAGAAATGGTCAAATAAACATTATATTACATTGTTTGGATTGGAGACGTCTGGTTCCATTCACCACCACTGTAAAGAAACCCAGGTGTCTTCAATAAACCATTTAAGACCAGTTTAATATATACTCAAGGAAAAAAATGGCATGCTCTGAAAATTAGTTTTTGATTTGGCCCAAAAAAAAACAAAACAAGACAAAAAGAAAAACAACAACAGCTGCAATAAATATCTCCTTTCAGAACTATTGAAATCATAAATCATAATGTCACTGAATGGCTTATTCAGCATGACTTGAACCCCTACTTTGACACCACATGAAAGACTTATGAAAATGTCACGAGTCACGATAAAGAAAGCATAATATTTAATACATGGAGCTGCGAAACAGAGACAGTGAAATTCCAACATTTTACCCACCTTCAGCATTGAGTTGTCTCTGTGAAAGTGTGAGGAATCCCCCCACTAAGAACACCAGAAGCTGATATTAAATTTAGCATAGCATATTCAATGGGCACTGGAGCGGATCCTAATATTATGGATGCTTCTAGTGAGATGAATGAAATGAAGCTTTGCAAAATAGCCTCCTGGTTAAAATCCCCCTGGATTCAGTGGCAGTGATTTTCTTGAAAGAGTGTCCTTGATAGCCTCATTTATTTTGCGCTGGGCGCTGTGGAGTGAAAATCAGAAACTGGTTTTATTCTTACATGCAGCATGTTTCTATTGCACACAAACCCCACGCTGAAGGTTGGTAATAAAGTTTAAACTTGATTTCTCTTCTCCCAACCCCCCCCCTCGCCTTTTTCTCGCATACACTCCGAAAACATTGATTTTATGAAATACTGCAGCCAGCGCTCTTACACACTTCAGACTCCCTTCACATCGAGGCTGTCTAAGTGAATGTCGTTCAGACTGTAGATTTCAGTCCTTCAGGTGAGGCCGCCGAAATGAAAGACAAAGGAGCTGGCGAGACTGCCTTTCTTTCTTTCTTTCTTTCTTTCTTTCTTCCTTTCTTCCTTTGTTTGTTCCCAACTCTTTGGAACAATGCTATTAAGGAACACCTTCTTGTTCCCTACAGAATCTTCTAATCATGGATCTTTCTTTAAAGGACAAATGTTGCAAATGAAACATGCAAGAGTGGAGAACGGTCAAAAGAACCTCTACATAATAATGTAATGTTTCAATGGGTGACGAATTCTTAACATCACCACGTTTTTAAAGCAATTTTAGCACGTTTTCTAGTTTTAGCTCTTTTTCTAGTTGTCCAGGCTGAAGCCCAGCCGCTCACACACTGCATGTTGATGTGATAGAATCCATGATTGTAGCCCTCATTCAGGTATGGCTTTTAAAGCAATGCTTTCAGTAATTTCAGTGCTGGACAGTGCGCGTAGGAGAACTCTGGATAAATCAACAAGCAGCAAACTAACAAAAGCAACATTAAACTCCAGCTCCGCTCAAGAGCCTCCAATGCAACAAGTACAAACAAGAGTAGAAGAGTTCTTTCTTTCTTTGAAATGTGCATGCAAGAAATAATTAAAAAAGAAAGATATTTTTTCTGTCATTATCATATTTTATTTATTTATATAATTATTTACATAGCATTAAGGGGACCATTTCCTACCACCACTTTGGTGGCTGAGCAATAATGTCTGACTCTCCATGTCCAGAACAATCCAAAGTCCACAGAGAGATGTACAAAAAATAAAGGAACATCTAGTACAAATGATAACATACAGTGCTCCCAATGCTTTCAAACTCAAAGGATAGATGAAACAAGGATTGCTGAGATAAACTAAGGATTGATTGAAAGACAGCAGGACTTGAGCATTTGAGGTCAAAGACCGTCCCTTCATGCTCTGGCCACACCCTCCAGGTAGCATCACCTGCCTTTATATCCAGTCCTCTCCAGCCACTAGATGGGGTTAACTCAACAAAAAATAGTCTGAGGTGCTGCAAGCCCAAATATAATCCTTTGGGCTCCTACATCTACAATTTTTCCACCTTTGGTTCACCTATACATTGGTATTTCTGGCAAAAACATTCATAATTAGTATTTAAATGGCCGTCTTCTAACCTCTTTATCCCTTGGAATGAAACAGAATGTATGAAACAGGTTGGGCCTTTAAGACTGATATATGCAAATTACCTCTGTTCTGATTGGCTGCCCTGTACTTCATCTCATTCAACAGCAATCAGGTCTAAAACACTTTTTATCACTACAGCCTGACTCTTTATCACTACAGTGCTTAACTGCTAGAGGCTGGATAGTTCATTCAAAACGAGCTCTTATTGCAGCTTAGTTTCTATATATGGACCATATGGACTGAGATGTGTTATATTTTACATTTTTATCAGTGTTTACACACTGCACTCTTTCATTTACAAAAAAAAATGCGGTTTTGCATGAGATGGGCTCTTTAAGTGTACATAAACATTCATATTGCTGCTTCTTTTTCAACTAATGTGAAGAATAAGCAACAATACATTCATTTCAACAAGATAAATGAAAGAAACACTGCTGTATTCATATCCGGACAGTCCCATCATCTCCATCAACTGTCTGGCCTGCAACGATAGAAGGGAAATATCAATTATAGCTGCACAATATGCAGCATTTATGCAGCACAGTGTATTTTAAAGCCCATCATCAGTCATTTTCATAACAAAAAAGAAAGCAGCAAGACTTCAGCCACTTTTCGTCTTCTGTGTATTTCATCTTTTGCGAGGCTCTGAAAGGTGGTTTTGGATGGGTGTGAATGGAAGCTTTATCAGATCAAATGTCTTTTTTTACTTGTTGCCTTGCAAGCTGTTTTCTAACGCTGAAGTCTTTTTTTTCTTCTTTCTTGTTTCACAATAAGAAAGGCTTGGATGGGCTAAGCTGATCCTGCAGTGACATGATGTTAAATTTGGCAGGAGGCTCATTGGCTACGTGCAAAAACAAGCGGGAGAGAGCTTTTGTTTCAGCATCTAATAAACCAGATAATTGATCGGTCTCTGCCCCTTAGAGATCTGGAGCTTTCATTCTTATTGTCCATTTATGCAACATATGTTATGGATTATACTGTTGTTTCCCAGCGTGTAGAAGATACTGAGAATGTGTTGGGCGCATTTGAGGAAAAGCTTCGGCCCAACCTTCCACTTATAAAGAGAGATTTAGGGCCTTAGAGGCAAAGAGTAGAAGATAAAAGCTTATAGATACTTTCCAACAATCCTCCCTGTGATCATAAAATGGAATGATCAAGGACATATAAAATTGATTAAATGATTTGTGAGATCAGTTTGACTCTACTGCATCAGTCTACTACATTAAACACACTAGGCTAAGCTTGAACATCCTCACTTCCAAAAACAACACACTGTTACACAGCTGGGGTTGTTCGCTGGGGCAGTGGGTACCACGCCTCATAGCAAGATGGTCCTGGGTTCTATTCCTGACTGGGATGGCTGAGGGTCCATTCTGTGTGTTTCCACTGGGGGCTGTGGTTTCAAGCCGAAAAACTTTATTGACCCTTGAGGAAATTACTTATGCTATGACTGCACAGACACACAGAGACAAGAACAATATAAAATAAATAAATAAATCCAGTAAACTGTCAGAAATCCTCTATACAGAATACACTACACAAATGCTGGGGTATAAATTGTATAAATGAGTAACGTACAGTAAAGTGAACTACTAGCAACACAAAAATTGGTTCGGAGAATGTTAGTGCACGCAACAGAGATCAGTAGTAGAAGTAGTATTGTATTGTAATATTGTAATATTGACATATGTAGTGATAAGTCAAGTAGGTTTATTGTTATTTCAGCTATATACACAGTAAACAGTGAAGTGAAACGTCCTCCAGGACCATGGAGCAACACAAGAACTGAAAAACAGAAACAACACAAGACTACACAAGTGCAGACAGGACAAAATACACAGAGAGCAAAGAGAGCAAGAGAGAGGGAGTGAGAAAAACAAGAGCAATAACACTACAGGACAAGACAACATTTAGAGCAGTTGACGTTTGAATGAATATAAATCGTTTTATTAATCATGTAATATTATGGTATTATGAGAGATACTGTGTTCTAGCAGTGGAGGCATTAGGTGTGCAAAAATGCAGAATGGAGGTAGACAGCAATAAATGATAATTGTGCAAATAGTAGCAGCAGCAGTAGGACATAAGATGTTTTATTTATTTATTGAGTTATTTATTTATTTTATTTAACCTTTATTTATCCAGGTAAACTGTTTGAGAACTAATTCTCATTTACAAACATGACCTGGCTAAGATGTGCAATATATAATAAATAAAGGGTGTTTACAGTGGCAGTTTGGACTGGAGTATAATATACAGTGTAATAATATATATATATATATATATATATATAATATAATATAATATACAGTGCAAACGCAGG
>JBBPCZ010000017.1:1599143-1609514 GCA_037974445.1 Brycinus macrolepidotus | reverse complement strand
ACCTTCGAGGACCACGCGCGCGGCGCGCGCGCGCACACACACACACACACACACACACACACACACACACATATATATATATATATATATATATAAACACTCGCTCACTTTCAACTAGTCTGACAGAGCTTGTAATCAGTCCCTGTTCCTGAAAGGGATTACAGTGAGATTGGATGACTGGGGGGAAAAAACACAAGAGGGAAGGAAAAGAACAGTTGGTACAACCTGAACCATTACTGGAGGACAGCAAGCAACATTTGCTGCTAACGGCCAACATATGAATCAATATATGTGGAAACAGCCACAAAGGCTGCGTCTAGAACAGTCCTGGAGGCCCGTCTGCATTGAAGTATGGAATTTTCCCCACTCTGAACTACCTAATTTGGCCTATTAGGCCTGATCAGTGGCTAATGATAGGTCCCAGGTGTGTTAAGAGCATCGAAAACACTTCACAGTATCAGCAGCTGCTTCAAGACTGTAGTAGGGAAATACTGGCCTGGATGCATGAAACAGTGATGACAAGTCACACTGGTAGAGCCGACCCAGAAATACATGCTGTGTTGAAGGTGGACGATATGGAAAAATACACCATGATACTGTCAAATACAACACTCGTTTGTATGACATGTATGATATGCATCATAATATTATGATATACATTTAAACAAGTTGGTATGGCAAAAAACTGGACCACATTTAATGAAGGCTATGAAACGTGATTATAACAGTTTTTAACAGTTAAAAAAATAAGAAGGTACAGGCAATAAACTAAGATAACAACATTAATGACATTCATAAAAATGAACTGGGACATAGTTATCATGATAACCCTGGCCACCATTAATCAAGACTCAAGGGTTTCCCCAGTAAATCCACCGATGAGGGTCTCATCATTAAAAACAAAGTAAAAAAGGGGCGACGCATGAGACTGTTTTTCAAAGCACCATTCATCCTCTGTCCTACTTTCTCTGAGGTCCTGTACTGGAAGTTCCCCTTTCTTACTGATCCAAGATCTGCCTCATCAGTCTCAAGGGTTCTATAGTGCTTTATGGCAGTGGTTCCCAGGTTGGTGCTAAAGCACCTCTGCCCTGTACACAGCACACTTCTACGGGTTCCTTCTCATGGAATGATCATATAATGTAAAAGCAGTTTGGAAACTGTGTGGAGTTACAAGGTTTGACGTGACAGTGATGATATGTTGCTGGTATCCCTGCTCCAACACTTGATCCAACTAATTAAACAGTAGAAGTAGATTGTTATTACAGTACTGAACATTTAATTGCTATTAATTTTTCATTTACATTCTGTACAGTTGGGTTCGAACCTGCACTTTTTATTTCAATATCAAGGAACGATAAATGCTGGAAAAAATGTAAAAAAATAAAATAAAATAAAAATTTGTCTGCAAAACAAGACTGTAGAATACAGTAACCTTTCATTACAGTTAAACAGTAACAAAGGATCCACTTTTCTGTTTAAAAACATAAATGTGGCCTCAATTGAACATGATGAAGTGAAAAATTCTACAGTGTGCAGGGCAGGGGTCCCTCAAGGGTCACCTCTGGGAACCATTACTTTCTGTTGTGAGTTTCAGGTTGCAGTGAAAAAGGGCTGACTATCACCTAAAGCCTGAGGTATTAGTGAAGAGATCTTCAAAAGGCAACTTAGGACTTGAAAGGAGATAATAATATAAATTCACACCTACATCTTTTCCACCCACACCATTCTTACTGTCAGGTTACAGCAGACTCGTAGGGTACGTCTGAAGACATCATGAGAGCTAAGCACCAGTGAGAGCTTTTAAACCGCTGGTGTGAGGTATGACCAGGTTTATGTGAGGTGGTTTCATGACGAAGGGAGGGATGGAACGAGGGAAACAAAAGGAAATGAACGTGGAAAGGTAAAGGAAATCACAACCTAGCACAACCCAGTTTCCGAAGACTTCAAACACAGTGAGAAAGAGAGAGACCAGGCTACCGTGTGAGGACAGTTGAAGAAATTAGTCCCACTGAATCTCAGCCGAGGGGACATCATTTGCTCTCAATAAGGAAAAGCACTTACCCACAGCAGACTGAGCTACCAGCGTGAATCGGGGACACATTAGCGGAAAGCTTGGGGAGGATGTATGTTGAAGGTCACAATAATTAAATACATTTTCGGGGCATTGATTTCCTTTTTTTATGGAAAAGCAATTAACAGCCAGCAGACATGGGCCACATTTCATTTATTAGTCTTTTAATACGATAACTGCTTCTTTTAATTTTTCCTCGATTACGGTAATATGGAAGGTAACTTCCTGGATGGCTAACCAAGAAAATAAGAGAAGAACAAAATAATGAAAAATTACAAATGCTGGTGCAGCTGGTGTTGTTTTTTTTTTTTTGTTGTTCTTTTGTTTTGTCCTGACATTATTACATGCATTTTTTCTCACATACAGTGTCAATTAACTCAAGTAGCGGAAGATATGTAACCAGCCAGGGGCACAACTGCATGTGGATGAGGAATGGCGAGAGTGAAGAAGAAGAACAAGAAGAAGAAGAAGATGGAGATTTCCCACAATGACCAGGAAAAAAAAACGTCGATCCATCCCTTGATCCTTCCATCCATTCATCGGTCTATCCTTTCTGCCTGTCTCAGTCTTCGTTTGTGGTGTGTTGTGGCTGTGTGGCTCAGTATGAGCTGACCGCTTCATCATCCTGCTTAAAATCCTGAGGGCCCTCTGAGTGTGTATGTGTGTGCGTGTGAGTGCGTTTGTGTGTGTGTATGTGTGTGTATGTTTGCTTCAACTGTGTTTTCGGCTCATTAAAAAAAAAAAAAAAAAAAAAAAAAAAAAAAAAAAATCCAACGACGATCAACATATGATCTATACTCCTCTACCCATGCCCCACCCTAAATTCTCATAGATATCCCATAATATCCATCTAATCTGGATACAGTCCCTTCTTTCTAGCCCAAAGCCCACCCATCATAACCCCCCATAATCATAAAAAAGGTAAAAACAAGGTCTACTGCGGAATGGCTTTACTCCTCACAGTCAGTAGGGGGCGCCAGAGCCTCTGGGAACTACTGAGGTGCGGTTGGCGTTCTTGCGGCTGGTCCGTCGAGTCTGGGTGGTCTTGGCGGCCGGGGGGCTCCGAGCGACGGACAGGATCCTCCCCTTGGGGCCCCTGCTCCTCCCCCTTGGCCCTGCTCGGCCCCTCCCGGCCACTAGGGGTCACTTCTTACGCGAGTGGAGAGTGTCCTGAAACTTGGTGCTGGTGTAGCGAACGTGGAATCCCTTCTTGTTGATGGTGTCGTCCGAACGGAACTTGATGACGATGGAGTCGCCGGCCGAGTAGATCTCCTCAGGAGGCTGAGAGCACGCGAAAAAAGAAAGACACAGGCATGTTGAATTCAATCAAAAAGTATGGCAATGCAAACACATTCATTAAAAGTATTCAGGGCCACTTCTTGCAATAAGCAGCACAGTCAGTGGTTCAAGGCCCCCAAAACACCAGGAGGGCTTTGGCATGCTGGTTCTGTTGCTGTTTATAGAACAGTACACCTTTCCCTTCAGTTTCTAATCAAAATACAGAACAATATGATTGGAGTGGGTGTTGCTCAAGGCCTCACAATGTACTAAAATGTTCAAGGGTTTCACAGTAAACTGGATAACAGAGAGAGAGGACTGTCCAAAAGTAAGGTTTACACACCAAAAACAGTCATCATTCATTTTTAAAATACCATTTTACAACTTCCCTTTTTCTTTTAGAAACAAAAAGGCCGTTTTTGTTAGCATGTCTCCAAGACTAATATATGTAAATGGGCTCTTCTCTGATTGGATGCCTTGTATTGCGTTTCTGTCAAAAAGCAGTCCAGACTGCATCACTTCTTATAACTTCAGCCTGAATTGGTGGAGCTGCATTACTGCATGCTAAATGGGTGGCTATATATAAAGTTTGTGTGTGGGATCACAAAAACAGTGAATTAAAAATGCCTAGTTTACGTATATGGACTGCATGGACTGGGAAGTGAATGGTATATTTTGAATTGTGTATCACTGTTTACATGCTACATTAAATAAAATGGGGCCTTTAAGTTATCTGGCCGATTTAGAATTCCAGTGTGAAATATCCAGCAGGGAAAAACAGCCAAAACTGAAAACATTCAACGGAAACTCTTAATGAGGTCAAAACACAACAAATGCACATGACTTCTAACCAAAGCAACAAAAAAACACTAAGAAGATTAATGGTCCTCTAATCTCTAATGAATCTGCTCTTCCTACTCCATCTTCGCACTCCTCATTAGCCAGACAACCCCTTCTTTATGAAGGAGATTTTCCTAATGGCTGAACAGCCCCCACCATCCAAGACATACTTTGGTTACCCTTCAGCCCCTGACAGATCCCATCGAACAAAAACCCAGCCCGAGGAAGCTCTTATTATTGAGGCTGGCTAAATGGAATCAAGCTGTTGGGCAACCTACTGAGCTCCCTCTCTCATTTCCCCTCTCCTTTTTGCTCCTAGCCTGGCACAGCCCCACCTCAACGCTTATTAACTCTACTCGCCGGCTCCAGAGGCAGGAAGCAGAGAGCCTCAGATTGCCTTGCCATCCTTTATCCGGCTCTATGGGCTGACGGACACAACACAATAAGGCTGCGCAGCCCGCAGGAACAGGACAGGCTTAAGCGAGGCTTCACGCGGGGAATATAAGCAAAAGACTCTGTGTTCAAATACTGCTCTTCCTGCCTGAGGGGAATCAACTCACGTCTCAAAACCGTGTTAGTGATACAGGCTCAATATTTATTGTAGTATCTGACAAAGCACAATTCTCCTATCAAACAAGTGATAACTCTAACTGGCCTTTCAAATTTGAACAATATATTATTGCTGTAGAAGGAAAAAACAGACTTAATGTCTGTTAATGGAGCTTAAAGTCTCAACTCAAAGCCCAATGCAGTGTTGATATATGGGTCTAATTACTGAAGTTAATGCAGTTTTTAGTAAATTTGCACAAAATGTCTGCATTTGACCAAAGGCTACTTATAAATAGAGTTGCAATTAGTATTAAGACACTGCCCATTTTATGGTTTATGAATATTAAAAGGATTTTCCGTAATGTCACACTGTCCTGTACAAAGGCCACATCGCTCCTGTTGAAAATTCAAATGGAGTGAATCTTTCTATCTTAATGTAAACCAGTTTAGAGCCTTTACCCCTGATCCACAGTAGCGGCCCAATCTCGGGGACTTGGTGTCGGCTCCGTCAAACAGCTCCATGTAGTCGTAGCCGCAGTCTGCTTCCTCCTCAATCTCGAACGTCTGGAAGATGAGCTCCACTCCGTAGCCTTTCTCGGCCGAGATCACCCACTGACAGTCTGATGCACCGGGGTAGTTGTTGTCTCCAAACTGAGCGTGAGAGTAAAGGTCTTTGGTCTTCACCTCCGCTTTCAGTCGACCTCCGCACTCTGAAGACAAACAGGACCAAAACAGAGGCGTTTACAATGATCTAACAAGACGCAATTATGTATGCAGCAGTCCTGTGAAGGCTGAGCTGCCCAGATCAACAACTGCAAGTCTGGTCAATGGGTGACAGACTCACTTGGCTTCCATACATACATTAGAAGCCTACTACCTTTCTAATGTGCAGTTAGAGACTGTCGTTCATCTCATTGCAATAAACCTTGGCAAGTACAATCATTTTAAATCCATCAGTGCATCTAGCATTTCTCATTTTCAGACTACCGTAAGCACATTATAGGCTCATTTAACTCCTAGATGTTCTGAACTTTAATGAAGTGATCTAATTCTGTGTGATTATTTTCCTTGCATTCCTTAAAAAAGCATCATTATCATTATCATACCAACAGAAGACATTTCTCCAGATTAAATTAATTAAAAAACATCTAGAAACAAGAGTAACAAATTAATATTCTTACAAAAATCGCATTATGAGAAATATTGGATGAATTGCCGTATCATTTTTGCAGTGCTATAGTGACATAGTTTGTTTTAGCCATAGTCTAATCCAGATATCTTCCAGGCTACAGCACAGCAAAACTAAGTGTTTTCGCTCATCTACTGGTCCAAATTCAGTCCATGTCATCCAAATTCAATGCTAATAATGACACAGAACACTAAAATTGTGGTGTTGTGGTCGGTGAAGACTGCAGTCTGACATATGTGCTCTAAGTCAGTCATCAATGGACAGTTTGTGACCAATGAGCTGTTCTAAACTTAATATATTTGGGTGGTAGACATCTCTTAACCAAGCAACAGTGATGTGTGTAAGAAACCCAGCATCACTGCTTTGACTGCTTTGTTGAGAATGGACCACCCAAATAATCTCTATCCAACAGTGGTCCTTTGGACAGAGACTGACTAGTGATGAATGAGGCAGAAGGAGGCTGACAAATTGTACAGCACCTAATAGGCTACAGTTCAGACCTATATAATGTGTAACAAAGATGTGAAACTGGCATTTCTTCCATAAGTGGATCCAGAAACAGCAGGGAGTATAAATATCACTAGCTAAAAACAGGCATAAGCTCTTTGCGCACCTGCAGTATGTGAGGCCTCAAACCCTTTCTTCTGCACAGAATTGTCAGAGAAGAAGCGAATGAACATCTTGTTCCCGCTGGACGTGACCGGCGGAGGCTTCTTGGAGCCGCAGTAACGTCCCAGGCTGGGAGCTTTCCCGTCTCGTCCGTCATAAATCTCAATGTGATCGTAGGCGCACTCTAAATGAGGCTCCATGTCGATTTCATTGAAAGCCTGCAAGCGACAGTTTGGTAGATGCATGCAACGAAATTATTAGTCTCCTTGTGTCAGGTTGAAATATTGTGCTAGAATCAGTTCTCTGCTGAACCTAAAGCCCTGGAGAGGAAAGAGATCCTTGCATCCCTGCTCTGTGATGTTTTCCTCCTCTAACACACCCACTTTAACTTAGGAAGGGCATGATAATCAGTTAAATCGAATGTGTCAGAGCAGGAAAAACACTAAAATATGCAAAGAAGAAGTTCTCAAGGACTGGGGCTGGAAAACACTGACCAAAATGAACATACTGCCGCTGTTTGAACAAAACCTTGCATCTCTATTTTTGTCAGTTGATTGATTTTTTTTAATGTATTTTAACATTATCAACTGATATTTACACTTTGGCAATATTTCAAGATGAACGGACCAATAGAAAACGTTCCAAACGACTTTGAAATACATTGTTACTTCAATCTACATTGAAAACAGGTTCATTTTGATTTCACTTGGGCTGCACGATACTGTAGCGCACTGTCGACCTTGGCAATACTGCAGTATGGAAAGGAGGCAATTTGCAAGCATGTACATGCACCAAACCAATGTAAACAATAACATTCTTTTGTCAAAAATAATACAGGTCTTGAATCACATTAAGGCTTCTCCAGTGTATTTCAGACTTATGACAATCACAGTACAGTATTCGGAACATATCGTGCAGTCTTAGCAGTGTTATAGTGGAACATGATACAAAAGACTAGTGGGGACGTACTATTTTGATGCGATGTCCCGGGGTGGTGGAGAGGGCCCAGGTGCAGGCCTTCTTACTGGGGTATTTATCGGGCCAGTTGGGGCTGGTGATGGTCCCACTCACACTGTTCACTGTGTGATCACAGCCAGCTGCGGAACACACAACCAACAATGTCAACAAAGCGTCCAACTCCCATTCCTTCATTCTTTCATTATATTTATTTTCCATTTTTGTTTTTGTTCCTTCTATCTCTCTCTCTGCTGTCAGTGTTGTTCTTGGCATCCTGAGATAACCACTTGCCTACCCATTCAGACTGACTCTCTCTCTCTCTCTCTCTCTCTCTCTACAATAGGGAAGGATCCTCTAAAAATATCTTCCTTGCAATTAGTGTCAGTGAGCTGAAATCGATGGGGAGGGTTTTAAATAACCCTCATCGTGCCACTCTTATCTTCCTAGAGAGCAACAGTGTACATAGTGCTTCTTTACTTAACAAATATACGCTACAGGTTTATCTAAAGCAGGCGAGAGGAAGACAAGACGATTCCTCTAAGCTGGCAGACTGAACGGGAGTTTAAAATCTCCTTAATTTAAATATTCAGCAGAGGAAGTGTACCATGTGAATGATTCTGTATTACCTAAGTATGTGTGTGCATGTGTGAGTACCTTCTTTGCAGTCGTGTTTATTCTCATGTAATACAAAGCCGCTCCTGCACTGGCAGCTGTAGCTGCCGAAAGTGTTCACACACTCGTGCTGGCAGCCGCCATTCTCCTTCGAGCACTCGTCCTTATCTGTGAGGAGACAGACAGCAACCTCAGTGACCACGCACATACACACACACACACACACACACACACACACACACACACTTGAACACGCACTTCCACACACATACAACGATCAGCCACAACAGTAAAACCACCTTGTAAATATTGTGACCAGAAAACAATTGTGACCATCAAGGCTTGAGCCCCACAAGACCTCTGAAGGTGAGCTGTGGAGCAGATCCTTTAAGTCCTGTAAGTTTCGAGGTGGGGACTCCATGGATTGGACTAGTCTGTCCAGCACATCCCACAGATCAACAGTGTTTAGATGGTACGAGTCGAAACATCCAAACAAACGCAGGACCCAAGATTTCCTAGCAGATCATTGCCCAGAGCATCACACGGCTTCTACCGGCTTGTCTTCTTCTCATAGCACTCGGTGGTCCACATGATGTAATAGAAAAGGTGATTCATCAGACCAGACCACCTTCTTTCATCTCTCCATGGTCCAGTTCTGATGCTCACGTGCCCACTATAGGGGTCGGTATGGGCACTCTGACCGGTCTGCAGCTACAATGCTGTGATACACTGTGTGTTCTGACACCTTTCTGTCACAGCCAGTGTGAACTTCTTCAGGAATTTGTGCTACAGAAGCTCTTCTGTGGGATCAGTCCAGTCAGACTATCCTTCATTTCCCTATGCTCATCAATGCGCCTTGGGGGTCCCTGGACCTGTCGCCGGTGGTCTAGCATCCCAATTTGCTCCTCGTCAAAGTCCGTCCTGTTTTTACACTTGCCCACTTTTCCTGCTTCCAACGCCTCAGCTTCAGGAACTGACTGTTTACTCGCTGCCTAACATCTCCCAGCCCTTGGGAGGTGCAACTATTTTAAATATATACACACACACAAACACACACAGACCGTAGACACACACATACACACACACAAACACATACACATACACATACACATACACCCAAACACACACACAAACACACACACAAACACACACACAAACACACACACACACACACACACAAACATACACAAACATACACAAACATACACACACAAAGACACGCAAACAGACAGACAAACAAACATACACAGAAACACACACACACACGGGTCCTAAAATCAACCAAACAGAAAAAACAAACAGCACAAACACTGCAGGAACGTGGACCGAGCAGTCTGGCGCAAACTGCCAAAAATAACACACAGTGAAAACACCTATAAACATCTATAAACACCTATAAACATCTATAAACACCTATAAACATCCACCTATAAACATCTATAAACACCTATAAACATCTAAACACCTATAAACACCTATAAACAAACACCTATAAACATCTATAAACAAACACCTATAAACACCTATAAACATCTATAAACAAACACCTATAAACATCTATAAACACCTATAAACAAACACCTATAAACATCTATAAACACCTATAAACACCTATAAACATCCATAAACACCTATAAACATCTATAAACATCTATAAACACATATAAACACCTATAAACATCTATAAACACCTATAAACACCTATAAACAAACACCTATAAACATCTATAAACATCTATAAACAAACACCTATAAACACCTATAAACATCCATAAACACCTATAAACATCTATAAACACCTATAAACAAACACCTATAAACACCTATAAACATCCATAAACACCTATAAACATCTATAAACACCTATAAACACCTATAAACAAACACCTATAAACATCTATAAACACCTATAAACAAACACCTATAAACACCTATAAACATCTATAAACACCTATAAACATCTATAAACACCTACACCCCAAAGCCAGTCAACAGAGTAAATCTTTATCATCATGAGAGTTCTGAAAGACTACAACAGGAGTGTTTTTTTTTTATTTTATGTTTTAAGGCATTTTCACATTATGACATTATTCAATGTTATTCTCTTTTTTTCCCCCAAAACATTTCTACTGGCAGGTCATTTTGTTTTGTTTTGTTTCAGGTTCTTCCCGTGTGAAGAGTGTTTTTAAGTTTTGTTTCAGGTTCTTCCCGTGTGAAGAGTGTTTTTAAGTTTTGTTTCAGGTTCTTCCCGTGTGAAGAGTGTTTT
>JBBPCZ010000017.1:1570456-1582227 GCA_037974445.1 Brycinus macrolepidotus | reverse complement strand
GTGTGTGTGAGGGTGTGTAGATGTACGATGGTGTGTGTGAAGGTGTGTAGATGTATGATGGTGTGTGTGAAGGTGTGCATGATGGTGTGTGTGAAGGTGTGTAGATGTACAGTGGTGTGTATGATGATGTGTAGATGTACGATGGTGTGTATGAAGGTTTTTTAGATGTATGAAGGTGTGGAGATGTACAGTGGTATGTGTGAAGGTGTGTAGATGTATGAAGGTGTGTAGATGTATGAAGGTGTGTAGATGTACGATGGTGTGTGTGAAGGTGTGTAGATGTACGAAGGTGTGTAGATGTACAATGGTGAGTGTGAAGGTGTGTAGATGTACGATGTTGTGTATGAAGGTGTGTAGATGTACAGTGGTGTGTGTGAAGGTGTGTAGATGTACGAAGGTGTGTAGATGTACAATGGTGAGTGTGAAGGTGTGTAGATGTACGATGTTGTGTATGAAGGTGTGTAGATGTACAGTGGTGTGTGTGAAGGTGTGTAGATGTACAATGGTGTGTATGAAGGTGTGTGTGAACCTGTGTAGATGTACGATGGTGTGTGAAGGTGTGTATACATAAGAAGGTGACTCCTATTGAATCATAAACTATGATGCAGGTTAGTACAGAAGAACAAAACATCATCAGCCTGCGCTGGTGCTGCGTTAACAGAACAAGATGACTTGTGCTCTGCTATGAAGATGCCTGTAAACGCGTGTGGGAAAAAACACTGAAAGGAGTCCCACACTCTTTCGTGTTTCTGTAAGCATGATCCAAGCATCACTCCCATCTTTGTTCTGGTCAGCAGTAAGGCTCAAAGAATCTCCCTCAAGACAACAGAAGAGAAGACATCCCATGATCTTTAACCACAATGAGAGAATTTTAGGTGACTTTTCCATTCAATTTTCATGCAAGAAAATGTAGCTTCCCATGTGACATCATGGTCCATGTCATCCTCTTGGGTCATTACAGACTTCCTGAAAGATCAGTGATGATATCATGAGAATGAAGAAGTGTGGACTAATGCAATGAAACCACAAATTTCCCCATTGATTAAAAAAACAACAACAACCTGAATCACATTACATCTGAGAGCACAAAAGACATGAGGCCCTGGTGCAGAAAAAAACACATTTGTACAGTACAACAAGAGGATTCAGTATCAAAAACCTGTCCCTTTCTCGCCCCCCAATTCTCACTTTGACACTTTCCGCTAGTTTATCGTCCTGCTTTTCTCTGTATGGTCGCTGGCAAAGGCTTGCTCATTTGTTTGTTCCCATGGGAACCATCCTATCAACAGCAGGCATGCTCAAACAGGCCGGCTGAGCTAACCATTGGAACTAAAGAAAAAGCTTCAAAGTTTAAGCTAGCCTGTAAAAGAGAGGCAGACAAAGCTAGACTCCGAGGGAACGTTGTCATGAAGCCCTCTGTGGATACCCAGGTGCAGCAGTTAATGAAGAATAACTCTTGCATTAACAGGAATGGAACGTAATCACACCAGTTTAGCTGAGACTAATGGCCCATTTGAACAAACTGATAAAGTTATGCAATTAAGGGCTTGCCAAACTAGCAAGTGAACCAGTTTTCAGTGGGGTTTCCAGGCCCACTCTGAGCCTGGCCTTAGCTGTGTGGCTGAATACTAGCACTCTAGCTGGTGTCAGCTCACACAAAGGATGAGCTGGTAGCTCTTTATTTGCTTTGGCCCAGCTCCATATGTACCAGTCCCGGGAATAAAAGTATCCCAGAGGAGAATGGAAAGGATTGGGGGCAAGAGGCAGATGAGGGGATCAGAAAACATGCCCCAGACAAACACCCAAGAGTACTAACCCCGCTTGCCCAAAGGAAAGGTTGAAAACCTGAGGGCATGCCATAAAATCCTCCCAACACGGGCAAACGACCCAGCTTCCCACGGAGATCTACAGTAGGAGCGCTCTCCAAACACAGACCTGCATAATGGGAAAAAATCTGAGAGCCCTGTTGACACTCCTAGGGGTGCAGGAGCCAGTAAGAACTCAAGGAAGAAGACAGAAAGAGACCAGACACCTTGCACTGACTTGAGAAAAGCTAACAAAATCAGCCATGTTTGAGTACTAGAGTTTCAAACTCTATTCCAATTTCTTATTTTAAAAAATTAGACAAGGGTATGAGGAGAAATTTCCATTTTCCTGAAGTTAAAAGGAGAGACAATCTGATGCAATAACTTTACATTATTTTAATAAAGACCTACGTTTCGCTCTGGGATAGGACTGTGCTCGATTCATCATAAAGTTACTATACTTAGCTTGGGTTTCCAGCAAATTCCCAGAGGACAGCATGGGGATAATCATAGAGATAGTGGAGCAGCACTGCTGTATGAACTAAATCAAATGTCCTTAATCTAAATAGCTAGTAGACTGGTCACCAATCTCTTTCCTGCCAAACAATCTATGGTCATATGCAAAAGTACACCAAATTACATGTTTTATTGATTTTTTAATGCAGCAGTGAACATAGGGAGTTAGCAGCCCAGCCAGAATCCACTATTTTATCAGTATCATTCATGTAATTAGTATTGCTGTAATATATATATTTTTTAAATATGTAATGTGATTCAGGTCGTTGTTTATTGGTGTTTTTTCTGTATTGCTCAGAAAATAAAAACAGGAAAACAGGCAAAAGATCTTTCCAAAGGAGCCACACCAACAGAGAAAACCAACAGAAGGGCCATGCAAAACACCACCTAGTACAGCATGCTCTACATTTAGTTTTAGCTACCTGCCACAACAGAAGTTTTTACAAACTAGTTGAGCCTGAATTGTGGTTGGTGGGCCACTCATGGACCCCAACAAAAGCTCTCATAGTCCCCCGAAAATAGGTGCCAAAACTTCTGCATACAAAGTTTAGTTATACCATTTGCAACTTTCCACACTGGCTGACACTGATTACTGTTTTTCAAAGAGTATCTAACCATCTAGATAAATACAGCTGGTAAATTATCCAAAAGATCTTCAAGAAGATGACCACTGACCCGGTACAATTAAAAAGGATGTTGCACTAGCCTAAACATCAAGAAATTATTTACTGTAATTACCAACCATTCATTAGTATATCCAGAGCTTTTCTTGACAATTAAATCACATGTCTATTTTGACAGCATTCTCATGATACAGTTTAATTACATTTTCTCAAGAGAGGCATTTCAAATTTTCTTCCACTTCACAGAATCTTACCAACTTATTGGAATCCAATTTATTTGAAATATATTTGGGCAACTGCCCAGACAGAGAGACAGAAAGAGAGAGAGACAGAGAGAGAGAGAGAGAGAGAGAGGGCTAAAAAGAAGAACAAAAGAAGAGGAAACAGCTGTTTCTCATATAGAGGCAATGTAGGAATGATCCTGGTCTTAGCCACCCCCCCCATTCCAGGCCATGTTTGTGGCTCACATTACCCTCACTTTAGGGGAATTTTGAGTCCAAGCTGTCAGAATCAGTAACAAAAAGTCAAGATAGGTACATGGAACTGGAATTACATTCTTCCATCCCATCAACAGAAAACCCCTGAAAGCTCTCCCAGAATTCACTTCTGTTCAGATATAAACGTCTGCCCAAACAGGGAGAATAAAATACCAGGTTCTGCTTCTGACGTCAGGGTACCTCAAGGTCGAGAGAATCATTCTCTTCCACCTACGGACCATTATCTGGTTCGGGGTAGATGCAAAGGTATTTCACATGCAAGCTAATAGCATGTGCTTTTATGGCTAGCATTGGCATAAATAATACCTCTGCTGAAGAAGAGCTCCAAGCAATTTTCCCTATTTGGACAGGAGTTGGCTGCGGGCTGTCAAATCCAGTCAGGAAATTCAGGATACGCACAGGGAATGGGAATTACATTCTTCCACTCCATCAACAGAAACCCCCTGAAAGCTCTCCCAGAATTTGCTTCCATTTAGCTAACTCTTGCCCAAACCGGGAGACTAAAAGACCTGTTTCTGCCTTGGGAGTCAAAGTATCTCAGGGTCAGGCTGTTCGTTCTCTTTCACCTATGTGTCATTTTCTGGTTCAGTGCAGATCCAAGGGAATTTCTCACATAAGTCGTTAGCATGTGCGTTTATTGCTAGCATTAGCATACATAATACCACTACTCCAGGGCTCAAAGCCATCACGAATGAAAGCACCTCAGCTTTGCATGAAATAGTACTGTGCTGCCATCCTTGACCTATTCCTTTAGGAGCCGCTTAGAAAACATCTTGAAACTGATGGCACTAACCATCTGAGGACTTTCACAGATGTCACAAAGAGAAATGAATGAGTACCTTTATCAGCGTGAATGAAAAATGAGGTCGATCAGTCAACTGGGAAACAATGAACCAGTCATACAGATGAAGCATTTGGTATTAGATCCTCCTTTGGCCAAAAGAGAGGAGCTTAAATTCAATCACTGCCACAAGTTCGGCACTTGTGTCAATGGCATTTTACTAGGAAAGAAGCTTTTAAGTCAACCTCGGGGTAACATTTACATTCATATCATTTTGTATATAAGATATGCATGTGAATAACTTTCAATCTTATTAGATTTCCCAAGCCCAAGCTATGGTGAAAGCACAATGAAAGGTCAGGGAAAGAAGAGGCAATAGGTTTATGAACATGGAAGAGGGGTGAACGGGTTAAATGCTTCAACTTAATACATCATGCAACCTCGTAACAAGGTCCAGATCTCTGGGGCGAACGCATTTGAATGGATTTGAGAAGAAGGGGCTCAAGGCTAATAACTGCAGACTATTCCGTATTCCATTTGAGCTGGTGGAGCACTTCTCTGCAAGCTCAGAGCGAAATCTGGTGCACGTTGCAGGAGGTATTACCTCATTCACTCAGAGCTAGTGTCACAACAGCACTCGCCCCCGTGCCACATTGTGTCATTTTCCACAAGTACGGGTTCTCCCGCGTGAAATCGAGTGTTCTCATAAACCAGAGGATCATGGTAATGGAGGATTATGCAACGCACTCAAAACACCTCTGGAACCGTGCAACCCATTACGGCTTGGGAGGGACACGTGCTGGGCACTTAGCATTCACACTAATTCAGCATTACAAAGCAGTCATTAGTAAGCAACAGTGCTTCACACATGCTTTTATTAGTCATTAAAAATCAGTATAAAAAGGAGAAGGGGAAAGTGATGAATAAGGGTTCCAACAGATGCAATAAATTAAATAAAATGCAATAAAAAGAGAGAAAGAAAGAAAGAAAGAAAGAAAGACAGACAGACAGGTGAGAGAGAACGAACTGTACGACATGATAAATACTGTACAAATGTAATCAATACAAAATTCTGATCTGAAGTGAAAAAGAAAGGCAGACACAAAGTGAGAAAGACCTGTACAGTGCAATAAACAATGTACAAATGTAATCAAGATAAAATTTGTATCATAGGTGAAAGAAAGAAAGAAAGAAATATCCTGTCTACTATATAATGATAAACTTTTTATGCAAGTCCAGTCCTCCATGTTGCTTTTTTCATGTTTCAAAAGAAACCCCCACAAAATATACGACATACATTTTGACCGTAGTTCTTCTTCGTGCTGGCCAAAGCACAACGGGTGGAAAGCCTCTGAGGCCGTCACCTCCGCGCCTGCCTAAAATCACCCCCGGCCGAGTGAATTAAAACCTGGCTGATTAGGAAATTAATGGTCCAGCTGAGCAGCCTTGACATTTGTCTCCACACGTGACCAGCTCGCTTTGAGCTTTATCGCGGCTCATCACGCAGGAGGCCACATGAAACGCCTGGAGTAGCCTTCAAACCTTCAAACCTTCAAAGGCCGGCTTCAAAGACTCAGCGCTCAGTGACGAGGCCATTCGCTTTGTGAGAAAAAAACTGTTCCTTTTAGACGTGGTTTTATACGACAGAGTAATAGTGTAAAAGCCAAGAGAAACCTAGTAGCAGCTGTGGTGTCAATGAGGGAGACCGGGCCTGATTAAAACCCCAATTGGGCTTACTGGCCTGTTGCCATGGAAGCAAGCCAGAAGCAAAAAAAGGAGGAGACAAGTAAATGAAACAAACCAGAGGCAAGACTCAGGATCCTCGAAAGAGCTCAATTAAAAGTTCTCTAAACAAATTATTTAATTATTACTAAAGTATGTAAACACCAGTAGACATATTCCCAGCGCACAAACATCCTCCTTTTTTAGGCTATTGCATTATTAAAACCACATACGCCATATACATTCACGTCTATAAACACACACTAATGCACACACACGATCTCCCCTTTGCCTGCTCTTCAGTATTGGCTGGGAGAAGCACAATAGCTTCATTGTGAAAGCTCAGCAGGAATATGTAAGAAGAGAAAGACGGCAGGATAGTTATGTTAGTCCGGGGGAATCGCTGACGGTGTGTTTAAAAGGTCACCTTGAGGGAAAAGACAAGAAGCCATGGACTTCTTGCGGCAATAAAAGAGATGAGAGAGTGATCGTGCACGTGCGTGAGCCTCAGATTATATATATCTTTGACAGGCCTCTCAAAACCGAAAGCCTTGATCCTGACACATTGGCCTAGGCCATGGTGAGAGTGTTTTAAATTGAATTCATAATCAGATCCTGCAGTTCCATTTATCTGAATGGAGCACAAGCCTCCTCGGTCATCGTTTAAACCACGAACCCCTCAAAAACCTTCAGCAAGATGAGAGCGAGAAATGGCCCAAATGACTAACAATTAGTTGTGGCTGTTTGAGGTGTAGTCAAGTTGAGTAAAGTCCGTTTATCATCATTTCAGCCATGTACACAGTACACAGTGAAATGGAGCAACATTCCTCCGACACAAGAACAAAAACAGACCCACAAAAAAAACAAAAACTGAAACACCACAAGACTACACAAGTGCAAACAGGACAAAATACACAGAGTGCAAAGACAGCAAGAGAGAGAGTGCAAGAAAAACACAAGAGAAACAAAAAAAAGGACAAGACAACATTTAGTGTAGTCGACGTTTGAATAAATACAATAATATGATGCTATGACAGATGCTGTATTCTAGTCATTAGTGTGCAAAAATGCAGAACAGTGTGCAAAAATGTATTGTTTACCAAGGGATTAAGTGGGCTAGCCATGCTTCACATACATGCGATTTTGCAGCAACCTTTGGAAAAACCTTCATGGAAAATTTAGAAAAATCCCATTCAACCGAATGGGTGATTGCAGAATGACTGTAGTGCAACAGTTTTGTATTTAAAATAGATCACATTGAGTTCCCAAGTGAAAACACCAAGGTTATCAGTGAAAACACCAAGCACTGTTGTTGTAGCTAATCGAAAACCAGGCAGGTTTGACATCCGTGAACTTTCCGACATGTTTTTTGTTTTCACAAAAAATGAGTTGCGCTCTGATGTTTCTCATTGAGCTGAACGAGACTGGCATTCTGCAAAGTGTGCCCATCTCGCTACAAAAGAGTGCAGTGGAGAATGGACAGCTGAATTCACGCAATCCGTTTAAAGATGACGGCTCCAGTATTTCATAAAAATAAACATGCATAATGCTGGAGAACATGAAGGACAGAAATGTATGAACAGCCAGGAGAAAGATGACAGCTACACTGAATGGGCGATATTGCTTTTGACAGCGTTTGTGCATTAGTGATCCGTTCATATTGTTGTTCATGAACATTTTAGCCTCCAGTTCCCTTCCTGCTCATTCCAAAGCCATAAAGCCAACAGCAGACTGCATTTGAGAAGAATATGTTGTCCAACCTATTTTAAGCCTGACCCCAACAGCACAAAGCAGGTCAGAAAACAAAACAAATGGAAGCTATTTGAAGACAATCAAGACTCTTACCTGGAAAATGTATTTCTGGCATAGTGCATGATGCTGTCAAAGTCGTAGACTTCCCCCAGAGAGTCTACTTCACCAGGCTCCATCTTCAGGAAGTTGTACTCCTGTCCTATGTGGTTAAACCAAAGAAACACTGGATGAGGCCTAGTGCTCAGGGGTGGAAACCGTACTGAAAATTCATACTAAAGCTCCTGAAGTGACAATGCACTTAAATACAAGTAAAAAATGCGAATAAATAAGTTAATCTGTTGTGTATCAGAGAAATTATTCAAGCAATCACTTTGAGAAACAAGGCCTAGTGCTTAAGGTTTCTGACTACATGAGCAAACCCATTAGCTTACCTTTAGTGTTAAATTAAATTTGATAAATTAGCTCGGTAACACAAGCACATAGCACATAAGCAACACCTTCATGGTGAATAATGAGCTGTCAAGTTTGTTCATTTAAAAAAATTAGTTAATAATTTATAAAAACTAGTGTTGATAATAATAAAAAAGAAAAAACAACAGAAGATAGGAATGATTAACTATGATTAATTAGCCAGCCAGCTGTGAAAAGCAGATGATGTTAGAAATAAAGTCATGTGAAATTTCTTTGATAGATCTTCTTATAATAATATTTTACAAAGAATTTATAAGTTTATTTTCAATGCTAACTAACATTAGCTAAACTAGCTAGCAAACAGAGGGACCTGTATTGCACAGAAGCAACACTTTTATACTGAATAAAAAGCTGTCAAGCTTGTCGTTTTAACAAAGTATAATAATAATAATAATAATAATAGTAATAATAATAATAATAAAAAAGAATAGAAGAAGAAAATTAACTACTATTAGTTAGCCAGCCAGCTGAGGCTAGAAGTTGAGATGTGAAAAGCAGATTTTTTATTCTAAGTAAATAGAAAACTAAAGGTAAAACAGCTAAGATAAAATTATAAAATGCTGAACCACTCGTGTTAGTTACGCTTTAAAAAACAACAACATTAGCTTACTTTTATTGCTGGCTAACATAAGCTAAACTAGCTAGCTAACAGCTTTAATCTGAATAAAGAGCGCTCATGCTTGTTTACATTAAAAAGATGAAAATAAAAAAAAGAGAGAAAGCTCATATGTTTAGTCAACCTGGTAACCATGAGCTACGAACAAGCGACAAGAGTTTTGTCCCCCTTTTCGTCACTCATGTGAAAACAGCTAGCTATGCTCAATCCTTTGGTTAAAATAAACACAAGTAAAATTTCGATAGGTTCTGTGATGATTATATTCAAAAAAGTACAATTAAAGCAAAAAATCTAGTACATTCCAGTTCTGTTGATGGTTTTACAGGAACCTTAGAGAACGTCATATCAAAGGATAACAGTGAAGATCACTGAGGCTTGTTTATTTGGCTCAAAGTGAGCTCAAGGTCTTAATGGGGAAATGCACATCAATCTGTCATTGCAACCACATATGGAAACCAAATGGCCATTTTTATTTTTCATTTTATACCCTACAAGAAAAATCTACATGGTTAATCTCAAACGCATCTGTTCCGATCCCAAAACTACACTGAAGGGTTTCCTCTGCACCGCCGCCACGAGTCTCACACCCTTAAAAAATGAATGCAGGTCGCACCTAAGAATTAAGGTCAGAAATGTTGGCACAAAGCAGCAGCCAAGTATTCATGAATGAGATGTTATGGAGCTGTTACTCAACCACATACTTATGAGTAGTAGGTTATTAGGCCATGGCAGGTAGGTTCTACCATTAGAACAGAGATTTTGGCCCGTCTTCTCAAATACCAGGATTAAAGTAGACTGAGAAACAGGCACATGGGTGGAATTGTCCTGATCGTTCGCCAAGAATGTGTCTTGTAAAGGTAGCTGTGTTATCCCAGGCCTGCGTGGGAACATCTGGTGAAGCACTGCCGGAACATTAAAGTTCCCTCACCAGTCCAAAGGGAGAAAACTCCCCAAAATGTATCTGTTTTGTTCTTTAAAAAATAAAAACGTTCTCTGACTCTAAACGGGCCCACATTCATAACAAATTTGTCTTTTGTATGTTTTTTTCTTGCTTTTTTCCTCTTAAGCCCACTTATGACATTGGTGGGAATTTTCACGTAACAAAAAACAACCACTGTTCTGATTGGCTTCTCCTTCAAAAAATAATCAAGGTTAAAAACTACAGAAGGAACGGTTTGTACTGAAATCCTCAGGAATATTAGAAAAAAAATAATGTTCAGCAACTCCGATAACTCTGCTGCTAAAACACTCCAAACTGCTGCAGACAGATAAAGCAGTGGGAGGCAAATGGTTCATGGTTGTGACATCACAACCCTGATTAATTCTACATGAGTTGTTGCAGCTTGGTTTGCATATCTGGACTGTCTGGTCTGGAGGTGTAAATACAGTAAACACAGTTTGGTTTTTAGGAAAATTAGTTTTTTAATGATATGGCAATACTAATAATGGTAATAAGAGTGAAAGCACACAGGTTGTTTTCTTGCTGGGTGACTACTTGTATGGTTTTAGTTTGTGATATAGATTCTTGCTGACATAGACGTACATTGTTGGGTAGTTGTCTTACCTGGCTGGATGTTGTCCCGTATGATGCTGACGTGGTCGTCTCGGTCGGGCCGCGTGTGCTCGTGCCAGAATCCAATCACATGACCAAGCTCATGCACCACGATTCCAAACTTGTCACAGTTTTTCCCAATGGATATGGCCTGGGGTCCCCCGCCCCTGCGGCCCACGTACGAACAACACCTAGGAGGAGAGGCACGTCATTACCATCAACCTCATCATCATCATCATCCTCATCATCACACATTTAAATCAAAGAACTTGTCAGGTCATCCTCTAATACTCAACCATATAATGTGGGGTTTGAATCTGTATCTACACTTTCCATGTTTGGGGATGACCAGTTTTTCAAGAACTTTAAAAAAAAAAAAAAAAAAACGTTCAATGTTATTTTGCAATAAAGGTAAAGTCCACTCTCCTTGTGCTGATGTTTCAGGTTTTTAAACCACCTTTGGGCCAGCAGAGCTTCAAACTGTGCTTTTAACAATAGTTTGGAAAATGACACTATTTAAAGAAGACATGTTCTTCAATACCAATCATGACATTGAGAACTAAAGCTAAATAAAGGATAGACATCTTGCTGTTTTAGGGTATCAAAACCTTTTCTTAAATTTATTGTTAATGGCTAGTGTATCAGAAAACCTGAGATTGGTGAATATTTTCTAAAGTGGGATACACTTTCATGAATATATATTTCATCGCGCTTTACTATGATCCCAATGTCATCACATGACACCTTTACAAAAAGCTGAAGTTTCCCCAACTGTTTCAAAGAAAAAGAAGAAAGAAAAACAAAAGACAGCAGGATGACCCTTCTTAAAACCCTTTCTGACAGAACCCTGCACTTTTCATGTGAGACTGTTATAATGGGACATGGTTACTGTCGGGGTGGGCCCCTTCATTTCTTTACTCAAACCAGAACTGGCCGGTTTGCTTTATGGTTTTTGAGCCCAGCAGGTTACTTGTTTCCAAAAGATCAAACCCAAGCGTCTGGATCTCCTTCCGATGAGCTAGAGAACGTCCGCTGGCCAGCGGGTAGTACTGGGTAGTACTGATAATTGCTATTGATTTGTTGGACTCTAGACTATGTAAGACGTAAACAAAGCTGTCCAGTTTAATGCACTTTGAGTCGGTGTTTTGTTTGGAGAGCATGCAATGCAATGTGCAGGAAAAGAACAGAGACTCACAACCCAGCAGGACACACACAGACACACACACAGACACACACACAGACACACAGCCTGGGCCTGTGTGGGCGCAACAGGCCACTCTCTAATTACTGAGCATCCAGTGGCTCGGTTCAGAAAACTCTGCCTTGAACTTTGCACAGCAGAGACACAGGTCCACACGGCCATACACACACACACACACACACACACACACACACACACAAACACACAAACACACACACACACACACACACACACA
>JBBPCZ010000017.1:1539429-1567660 GCA_037974445.1 Brycinus macrolepidotus | reverse complement strand
ACAAAAAACACACACACACACACACACACACACACACACACACACACACACACACACACACACAGAGTTAAAGAGGAGGAGATAAACAGAGTAAAGATGATCCTACATATGGTTATTCTAGGTACAGAATAAGCACAGTTCAAGATTTCCACTGCAGACAAATAACCGACAGACCACTGACATCCTAGACAGTGCAATTAATTGACAGTGCAATCTAGTCTTAGACTTAGTTTAGTCCCTGTCTAGTAAAACTAGGCCACCCATATGTAAACAAAAAGAAGTCTCTGGTGCAACACGTCACACAGTTAAGTCCAGAACAGGGATGTGTATTCTTAGGGCTTTCACGAGGCTTGTCTGAACCGAAGCATAGAAAGTAGGCAAGTGAGCAAGAGGGCAAGAATGCGATGCTGACTCAGCACATCCACACCGCTCTCTTCTTGTGTAACGCTCGCTTCGCTGCATTTCTGCCTCAAACAGCGAAAACTTCGGCAGCCTCAGTGCTGTAATCCACACCAGAGCCAGCGGGGTCATCCAGCCAGGTCACGGCCCCGAGCACTGAGGGAGTTCATTCAGGTCAGATTAAGGTCATACGTGCTTAATAGACACGCAGACAACAGGGCTGCCTGGGGTAAATACTGTGGCAGTGTGAGTGAGAGTACTGTGGCAGCTTTGTGTTGTGTAATACACTAAAACCACCTTGATTAACGCTTAACATGGCACGATTAAACCTGTACTATGTTATTTGCACCAAAAGTCTCTGCCTTGGGATCATTTGAAAGCCCGGATACATCAAAACACCCACAGAAACTCAAAAAAAATAAAGATTGTGTTCATTACAGCCTGTCATATCAGTGAATATCGCAACCAAACATTATATTATGCTGCACTAACATACACAAACGCTACTGAAAGCTGAAAAACAAAAAACAAAGCCATGCAAACACAGTCTTTGGTAATTACAGACATTCATTCAGAGCAGATTAAGGTCAGATGGGAGCGCAGACGCTCATTCATACGGCCTCTAGGCAGACAGCCTGCTTAATTGGGTCACTTACCACTAAAGTTCCCGCTTATGACATACGGGATGACTCCATCAGGCCACACCCTCTCGGGCCTGGACGTCGCCGCCCTCTTCCTGCGACGGGAGCCCTGTCGATTGGACGCCGCAGTGTTTGGACTCGTCTCATTGGCAGACAAACCTGTATTTTACGACATCAAACAAACACTGAGGGTTCGCCAATGAAAATCACTGGGTTGAGTCATCATAATTCACTCAAATTAAGTCCTAGACGGGCCTAAAATGGACCTCACTAGCACTGCAGATGTCTTACAGATGCTTAACTTGGAATCTGCAGAGCATTAAGGTCAACTAACGACAACTTTTCCCCGACTTTTAATGTAAGACTCTCACTTTAACCTTAAAGCGACTGCCAAAAATCATTCATTCATTCATTTTCTGTAACCCCTTAATCCTTACTAGGGTCCCGGGCACCCGGAGCCTATCCCGGGGCCAACGGGTGCGAGGCAGGGACTCACCCTGGATGGAGCGCCAGTCCACCGCAGGGTACACACACACACACACACACACACATGCACGCACACGCACACACACCATTCACTCACACACACACACACCTACAGACAATTTAGAATCCCCAATTCACCTGACGTGCATGTCTTTGAACTGTGGGAGAAACCCGGAGACCCCGGAGGAAACCCACACCACCACAAGGAGAACATGCAAACTCCACACACACACAAGACCAGGACCTGGATTCAAACCCCCAACCCTGGAGGTGTGAGACAACAGTGCTACCCACTGCGCAGCCAAAAAACAAATGTACACAATTTTCCTTTTATCCCAAATACAGTCGATGAGCCAAGACATGGTTGGTGTCTTACAATGCAAATTTCCCACTTGTGGGACTAATAAAGGTTTATCTTACAATAAAACTGTGAGGCTAATGTAGCTAACAAGTAATGGCAGCTGTTAAGTAACCCCAAACAGACTTGCTTCTGCGGTTTCAATGGATAAAAGGGAGAGGCACCGCTAACAGTAGCAGTAGAGACAACACAGAACCTCCTCATTTTGATCTGTATGGTGGATACCACCCCCCACCCTCCAGATTGCAACTGGGCACCCTGGATAATGGTATGTCAAACACTGTCAGAAGCTTCATAAGCAAGTTGAGATTACTTAACAATCTAACGTGGTTTGATGTAAGTGCGTGATGATCTATGCAAGGCTAAGCTGGCTACCAAAAGTTTCCATAACTTATTAGCAACATTAGCCTCTATAGCTTCAGTGCAAACGCCACACACCAAACAAATCTTGGCTGGTGAGCTTCATCTGAGGTTAGGGGCAAACCTGTCAATTAGATTTTTGGCAACTGCAACTCTACTCCTAATGAGTTTGGTGTATAATTGTTATAATTGGTTGAAAATAATTTAAGCATCGGCAAATAAGGAATTATGCAAATAAGTTGGCGGTGCAACATCAAATGGATGCGTCTGAGGATTTTTTTTTTGGATGTTACATTCCTTTAAAGCATATCTGAGAGCATTCTTAGTGGTGCGTTCATGGTTATAAGCGAGTAAGTGGGAGATAAAGAAGTGGAATTTTCTCTGATTTATGGAACCACCTGTAGGACAATATCTCTTCATGTTTCTAGCAGTCTGTGCACGGACAAGACAGCACGTGTAGCGGCGTTTTTCCGAAGTTCTGCCTGACCACCAGCACTTGCTGTAGCCTACACACTCATATCACTGTATACTCTCTCTCTCTCTCAAATCACACTGCTTCCTTGCATAATTGCCCTTATATTACGGCACGAATATGTTCCTTTTTTCCTCTCTAAGCTTCTGTTTGAGGTGGATTTGGTTTTAAGTGTGAAAATCACTGACCATATCTACATCTCGACAGATGTTACCGGTAGAGGGATCTAAACTTGTGTACTTAAGTCAACTACATGCCTTCATTTTGTCTCATAGGTTGAACATCAGTTACTGTAAAAAAAAAAAAAAAAAGAAACAAAAGAAAAAAGATTCTTATCCTCTTTGATTCTAACCTAAGCATCTTCCTCAAGGGCAGACTGAACTAAGTGAACCGCAGAGCTCATGAAAATGTGGTAATACGAGGCCCTCCATTCTGGCCTGATTCTAGCCATTAAAACCAAAGTGATGCTGCTGAGTCATCTACAAACTCTGATCGGATCAATCCATCATCTTCAGGCCTTTTTAAAGACTGGTAGAACAGAGAAAAGTAAATTTACTCAGTTTATTTCCTACATGCAATAAAGTCATCCTCCCAGACATGTTGAAGTTGAAGTTGAAGTTTATTGTCATATGTACCAAGTACAGCGTACAGAGCACAATGAAATTCTTACTTGAAAACATGTCCGACTGAGTGTGCGTTCTCAGTTTTACTAAGTCTTGCAGTCAATCCCGAAAAGGATGGACTCTCCGATTTCAGGCATTTGGGGAATGGAAAACTGATTCCTAAGCTTCAGATTCTATATCCCACAGAGATGATCAAGTTTGCCCACATACAGGGTGGTATTCTGTTATCACCGTAGGAAAATGTATCCTTCCACAATGCTAATCAATAGTGCGGCTGGACTTTACTTTGGACAAAGTGGAAAACACAGTAACATGTCAAATTTGTAATAAAAAATTTGGCTTACAGTCAAATATCACCAGTGCTGAAACATCTACCCACCCAAAGGAGCTGACAGAGGATAATCAGGTACAATTTAGCCAGCTTAACTTAACTTAGCTAGCATTACCTCCCCAAATTTCCTGCTCCTCAATCAGAATAGTGTATTATAACCTTAACATGATATTCTGTTTTTGCCAGGTTTCCTTCTCCATATCTTTCTCCCAAAATTTGTAGAAGCGAAAGGTTGACCTTGCAGCTACAAGGCTAATGTAGCTAATAAATAATTAAAAGAGAACACACACCACCGAACAGCAGTGTGAAACCCAGCCTAAAACTTCCCTGAATTTGGATAAGTTGTTAAGCAATCATAAATGAACTTATTCATGTGTTTTCTGACACTGACTGACATACTGGTTTCTACCAAAACAAACAACAGTTAGCATAGCTGAAACAATACTAGAGGCCAGCTTGAAGCTTGAATTTTGACTCTGTTTTCTTCCATTTTTAAGTGTTGTGATGCAAGTGTGTGACAGTTTTGGAACATAGTTTGAGCTTTTTCTAATTTGGACTAATTAGTGGGTTATATTCCTCCCTTACTTA
Organism: Brycinus macrolepidotus; assembly: GCA_037974445.1. NCBI lineage: Eukaryota > Metazoa > Chordata > Actinopteri > Characiformes > Alestidae > Brycinus > Brycinus macrolepidotus. The sequence goes on along the minus strand of JBBPCZ010000017.1, from coordinate 1,563,402 downwards.
TCTACTTTAGCTTCCTATGTTCAGCACAAAGCTACAGACACAAACTTACTTTATTGTTTTTACTTCCAACCATACAACACAAAACATAAAATAAAACAATAAATCACATCATTCTACAGACTACTGTTTTACCGTTTATTATTATTATTATTATTAATAATAATAATAATAACAGTTTTCAGTAACTGATACTAATAATATTGTCCATCAATAATAATCTTCAGTCAATACTACGTCTCATAATTATATAATAATAATAATAATAACAATAACAACAACAATAATGAAGCAAAGTTCAGATAAGTCTTTGTTGACTGACTGGATTAGGTGAGGGGGAAAACTGCAAATCAGATTTTTCACGAATGACTGAAAAATCATTTAAAGTTTTACCTGTGTCTGTCTGGTTGAGGTTTGTGATGGTTCTCTGGACCACGTCCACGATGCGGTCCACTTTAAACATTCGCATGTCCTCATCATCCAGCGCTATGTCCCCCAGATAGGCCACTGAAATGAACACAGAAACATCTCACATCAGCTCTCACATCTCCACCATGAAATACTCCGAGTTCATCATTCAGTCACCTATAACTATGGCAGCCCGCGCCGAGGAGCACGAGTCATTCAAAAAGTCCATTCAAAAACAAGGCCTTGCTGACCTGGATCTTCATCACTCATCACTGTGTATATCTGGGTTCAGCACTCGTTCCATAATCCATCCTCAGGGAGCGTGGAATTGATTAGTGTTAGCACGTTACTCCACTCCGACTTCCCCTCCGAAGATTATAATCTCTGAAGCTGCGGCTGCGGTGGCGGTGATGACCCGAATGGAAACATATGCATATGCACAGGCCTTAATTAGCTCGTCGGGGACTAATTTAATCTCTGAAAGTGTGGCTGGGCTGATTAGCAAAGGAGGAAAGCAGGAAAACGTTCTCCAGCAGAACATCCTTCAGACTGCAGTTAATTAGAGAAGCCAAGGATGCGCTCAAGGCCCCTCGTGCACAGCAGAAGACCCCAACCATCCAGCCTTTCCGTGGTTTGTGTGGCTGTGATGGCGCTTAATTAAAACCAGTAGTTTCTTCCTGTGCACAGTTTAAATGGACAGTAAATAATGGACTGCACATTCCAAAGCATCCAGCCAAGAACTATGACTACTTATGTAATCAGTTCCATTTGCTCACTCTCCCTGTCACAGCCATTATTATTATAATTCCCATGTCTTCTTGGGCAAAAAGCAGTAAATAAAGCAATAATCTGGCAGAAGGGGAATTTTTTTTATATAAAACGGCACTATACAGTGTGATAAAAGACATCATTCATTAAATTCAATACTGAGTTTAATGTAAAGCAGTCAAGCAACCCGAGAGTGAAAGAATATTTCATAAATGTGGTTTTTAATAACCATATTAAAGAATTCGACTGATTTTTGATGTGAGGTCATATGCAATAGGGTTTCACATCTGTAGCTCAGTCAACCAAGCATAAGGATCTGAGCGACTTTAACAAGGGCCAAATTGTGGTGGAAAAAGGACAAGAGATGAGGGTCTTGAGGGATGTTCCTGGAATGCAGTGGTCAGTACCTACCAAAAGTGGTCCAAAGAAGGTCAACCAGTGAACCAATAACAAGGTTAAGGACACCCACATGCTTGTGGGGAGCGAAAGCTCGACTGTCTGGTCTCACGGAAGAACTACTGCACCATAAACTGCTGAAAAGCATCACACTAGCTCTGACAGAAAAGTCTCAGAACACACAGTGCATCACAGTTTGGAAGAGATGGCACTAGGATGCACTATGGGAAGAAGGCAAGCTGGCAGAGGCGGTGTGATGCTCTGGACAAAGCTCTGCTGGGAAACCTTGGATCCTGGCATTTATGTGGATGTTACTTTGACACGGACCACCTACCTAAACATTGCTGCAGACCAAGTACACCCCACCAACATTAAACTGTTAACTACTAGAACTAGAACTGAAATATTTCCCTTCACTTGAATGCCCAAGGCAGTTTGTTTGCTTTCTTTGTGCTACTGAATTTGTTGTACAGTCCTGCTGGACAAACGACCGTCAAAATAATCTTTTAGCTCAACCACATGATGATTCTCAGTGGTCACCACTCAGAAGGTCTCTAAAGAAGGTAATCGGGTGGTCTTTTAGTCCCATGTCAGTTAGCTAGAGCCTTTCCATCAGATAGACTTTCCATAGGCCTTTAAGTTGGACAGCATCTCCCTCTCTTCCCTCCTCCCCTCTTTCCATTAATTAAACTGCATTGTGTTGCCAAGATGAAGTATAGCACTGGTGAACAATGTGAGGTCAGGTAATAGGTCAATAAGCCGTTATAAATCACAAGGGCTATTACAGGGGGTTAATGAGTTCTTGTTGGAGTGCAGGAGATAACTTCAGTGTCAGGAGAGCACGTCGGGTTATGCAGTTTGACCTCAATTTCATGCACATGCACTTTCGAGGCATGTAACAACGTGTCAGACAATATAAACAAATACAAACCCATTATCTCCACCCTCTCTCTGTCTCTCTCTCTCGCTCATAAGTGCAGTGATCAAGATCTAGCCGATGAAATATAGATTCCTTCCCCCATTCATAACAGCTTACAGAACAAGCAGCTCTCTCAGTAGCACCCTCATCACCCGCTGCCGCCACCACACTCACACACTCACACACTCACACACTCACACACTCACACACTCACACACTCACACACTCACACACACAGTGCCCTCTCAGTCTGTCTGGGGGGCAGACAGAGGAACATGGCACAGTTTCAAAAAGACGAATACACACTCGGGTCAAACTTTCCACAACCTCCAGTTAAAGCCAAATTGCATCTCGACGCAGATCGGACAAAACCTTGTGTCTCAGAACTGGAAACTTCATAGGTGGAGGAAAAAAACTACACACAAAAACATAGTTTTTTTTCCCCAAATGTTTTCTTTTGTAAAGGAAAGGAAAAAACTATGGAGTTCATATGACAACGACTATATTTACTAGGGGTGTGTCGATTCGATACTCAGTATCGGTATTCATGAGATACAGGCCAAATCACTGGAACGGATATTGGAAAAGTTCACATAAATGGTTAACTAAACTTTGAGCAACACGCCATGAAGAGAGATGAGCAGTATGGCTGTGTCTCAAATGACTCCCTGCTACCTACATAGTTCACAGTACAGGAATTCAAATACATGCTCCTGCACCCAAACAGTGTATAATGTGTCTACCAAAGGGCCACTGGTGACTCAGCCATGTGTGCAAAACTCCATAATGGACTAATTGTAGACTACATGGGAGTAGAAACTAGAATTTTATTACTTACATAGCGTCCTCTAGAGGAAGTATGAAGCCATTTCAGATTCAGACAAATGTATTATTAACAGTTTAGTTCTTTAAGAGGGGGAAAAATATGGTATCAGATTGGTATCTGTATCGACAGATACTCAAGGTTGTGGTATCAGTAGTATTTACATGTAATTCTAAGTAATGTAACTTTGTGAATGAAGACAGATACTTGGATGCCCAGAGTGCTGCTGTGCCCGCTGGTTGTAAGAGACAGATGCGCAAGGACCAATTAATAAAGAAAATAGAGGCTTAAAACACAGAAAGACCTGAAACCTAAGGACACTAAAGTGTACATAATGTACTCAGTGCTAAAACACTTCACTGCAACATGGCATAGTGCACCTAAAACCTATATTTTGAAGCAGTCAGTGGGATAAGAAGGTCTGATAAGTGGTCTCTTACTCCAGAGTCTGGATGTAATACACCTTTTTTCAACACCTAGATGGCTTCTTCTTTTCACAAAACTGCTCCCAACTCATCTGCATTCTCGAAATCCAGGAATTTCTTCTGAGAAACTGCACTGATGTACAGAAGAGAATTCCTAGAGGAACGGAATTTGTCCTCAAGAGAAAAGGCATTCCAGTTGTTACTGAAATAGGAGCGCACTGCTGTTATTTCCATTATTTTGTCTACCCCCGAACGTTAAAGGACGCACACACGATTCTCCCGGTGGGTGAGGACAGCAGAGATCCCTCATATTTCAGAGTCAGTCATCCCCAGCACGCCTCAATGACCTATACCCATGTAGCCTTGGAAGATTCTTCATACTCGAAATTATCCGCCAAATCCTTACAGTAATGGCACCCAAACAACTCGGCTGCCAGAAAAGATCCAAGAAGATAACAGGAAAAAAAGAGCCAGTGTTTAGTCAGCACACACCTGGGAAGTAGGACACGCTCTCACTCTTAACCAGGCCACGAAGGCGGAGATCGCTCCAGACAGGCTTTATGAGCAACACAGGCGTTTATGGTGTTCCTTACTAAATGTTCTAAGGCCAGCGGCTGTGTGTGTGTGTGTGTGTGTGTGTGTGTGTGTGTGTGTGTGTGTGTGTGTGTGTGTGTGTGTGTAGTTTTCAGGTAGCTGTTTTTTCATTACCGTTTTTAACATCACAGCATTTTCACAGTTTACTGCCCTGATACTGATCCGAATGTGGGAGATGTGGGCTAAGAGTGTGTGTATGTGTGTGTGTGTGTGTGTGTGTGTGTGAGATCAAACAGAGTTACTGCCCACCTTACAACCCCTGCCTGAGGGTGCAGAACAGTGGACCTGTTATTTCCTGTACACACAGAATTCTACACTGTATTGCCAAGTCTACTGTCAAACACACACAAGCTCTCTCTCTCTCTCCTCTTTTCTCTCTCCCTCTCTCTCCCCGTCTGTCTGTGTGTGTGTGTTGTAGGTTCAGCCCAGCTGAGGCTAAACTAGCTATTTTTTCCTTAATTTTGTGATATACTGAGTGAAATGTATCTAAATCCATTGCATCTATCTATCTATCTATCTATCTATCTATCTATCTATCTATCTATCTATCTATCTATCTATCTATCTATCCATCTATCCATCTGTCCATCTATCCATCTATCGGTCTCTGCAATACTGATATCGCAAAAGGCTGCAATATGCAAATGAGCCTCTAACCAATCACAGATCCAGTTACAGGGCGTTCTGATCAATGGAGTATTCATGCAGTCTGTAAAAAAACAAACATTTTGGACAATGTTTAACTATTAAAGACCTCGAACGGCCGAGGTCCATATTCTACATTTTCCTTCTGTTTCGTTCCGTGACTTTTTTTTTTCTCATTACATTTTTTCCACTGCAACTGTGTGGGTTTGGGTTGTCCCAAAAAATATAAATGCAATACTTTCAAAATTTTGTGAGTAACATGCAGCCTTACTGAAGACCTCTGCGACATCAGATTTGGAAAGGCGGTTGTTGTAATAACACTTAAGAAATTATAGATTGTGCAGCCCTACACACAAGCTGTGTTTGTGTGAGTGTGTGTGTGTGTGTGTGTGTGTGTGTGTGTGTGTGTATGTGTGTGTTCTAAACCGAGCTGAAACTCATCTTGGAGCCTGCAGTCCAACTTTTTGCTTCACTGAGGTCTGACTGCACACAAGGCTCAACTAAATATGGCTGACAGGCCTGAAATGACAGGGTTTTACTTCGGCAGACTGACTGACTGACTGACACACACACACACACACACACACACACACACGCACGCACGCACACGCACGCACGCACACGCACGCACACACGCACGCACGCACACACGCACATCAAGTAAGACAGGCAGAGTCAATCCTGGCTAATCCCACAGTGGGCAGCTCCAGAAGGAACAGCAGTAAGACGGATCATTTTTGCTCATAATCTGGACGGCGCTTCTCTAACTGGCTTTAAGGTTGTCATAACAAAGGTCCAGGAGGAAAGCGATACAGCAAGAGCAGGAAAGATTACATATACAGAGGGAGAGGGAGGGTGTAAGAGCAAGCAGGACACCATGGCAGCAGAAAGAGGGGTCAGCTTGTGTTCCTCGTGTCTCCAGTTGGGATGAGCCACAACAATGTGGGTGCAACAGTAACCGAAATACTCTTTAAGGTAAAAGGTGTAGGTTTCCTTCAGCAAGACCAGACATGTCACCTAGACATCTTTAGGCATTACTGGCAGAGCGAAGGCGCCTCTTATTCTAAGACAATCATCATGTTTGTACTATGTCCCCCTTGCCCCAGTTGATCAGGTGACATATTCAGTTTTGCTTCTTCAGCAGGGATTCACCAATACGGGAACTGTGGGCCTTTAATGTGGATATCAGATGTCTTTAATGTACATATCTGCAGATGCAGATACATAAACATTTATGAAATGTAGAAACTGATAAGACATCTGTAGTTTAACATTATCATATTATTGATAAAAATTATTGACCTAATATATGAATGTCCAATGTACCACGGCTCTTCTCTTGCCCTCTTTCTTACAAACATAAAAAAGAAAACACACACATATGTCTCACGCAATTGCACGCCCATTCAGACCCCTTTCCTGGGCGAGTGAGTGTTATGAATAGGTGTATTATTGTTTTGGAGGGAGGATTTCCACATACTGGCATACTAATTTAAAATTGTTCTAAGAGAAATTACCCATCAATATACACAGTGTGTTTTAACAGCAGGGGCTACTAGAACCATCATACTAGTGTGACTGTGCATCTAAAGTGCTTTAGAGGAGATTTCAAAATACCAAGATATATACTGTGTATTGCGACACAGCCAAAAAATACTGCGATATTATTTATAGGCCGTATTACACAACCATAGAGGACTGGTTGTACTGTCACTGTTGTCTATGTTTTTTTTCATAGGTCTACTTCTTTTCATTGAACCAGCTGTTTTGGCTGAGAGATAGGATAATGTCAGAACTGTGATTTTGATTTGATTGGCAAATAATTTGATGCTAATTTGATTTTGCCAAAAAAGACAAAAGAGCTCTGGTCAGAACCTGCTCCCGCATGAGAGAGAAGCAGCTGAATCTCCAGTCACAGCTTGAGCCCAGACGGGCACGTTTCCATTCGTCTTGCCCCCATTGAGTCGGATGCAGGAGCAGCTGGATCCAGCTCAATAACAAGTGGCTGAAAACCACCTTCAGCTAGAAGATTACCGCATGTCTGCATCTGAGCAGCACCGCGGTAGGAAATTCCAGGGATGTTCCAAACTTCCAGAACTTAGTTCACGCCAGAGAAATGTGATGGGGGGAGGTGGTGATGTCACCGAGGACAGAATCTAATCGGAAAGCCAAGAAAGAAATGAATTCCAGCTTTTGGTCCTCGTGCAAGGCCTGCATTACTTCACGAAGGTAGTTCATTTTTGAACACAGATCACACGGATCCCTCCCTGTCCACTTGAACCATGACAATGTAACAATTTGTCTGGAATGAAATACATTTTAGATGTAACTGTAGCCTATTCCCTTTACAAAATATGCAGTCAATGCCTAAACTGACTCAAATCCCACCAACGTTACGACAGAAACCCAAACAAACAGTTGCCAGAGCTTGGCCCCCTCGCTCAGTCTGGCCTCTTCAGATAGCAACAACTACTGATGCCAGGGCCGTCGCCACTGAACCAGGCCAAACGCCAGCCACACATGGCATGGACAGAGCATGTCCTATTGCCCACCACAGGCAGCTCTCAGGGGAGCCCAAATCCGATCCTCCCCAGAGGTGATACGCAACCATCCTTATCTCCACTGGGGCCAAGCTTTAAATCTGCCATGTAATTGTCCCGTCTCCGGGGCCAAGTCCGACAAGGACGAGCGCGACCCAACACCAGCCTGACCTCCCTCTCCTTTTCTTTGCTTTTTGCTCCGTTGTCGTGGCGACGCAGCCTTTTCTTCCCCCCAGCATTAATCCCCTCCGCTGCTCTTGATCACGGTAACTAAAGTCCCAACGTTTGGTGGCAAGAAAGACGCAGAAGTGGCTTATCGGAGAAAGGCACAGAATTGCGAGAAGGAGAGGAACGATTTTCGCACGGGGCCCGAAAGACATCAAGCAAATCCGACTGCATGAACCGGTGAACTTGAGCAAATGCATCACGAGCGCTAATCGAGCACGGGAGCGAGGGATGTGGCGTTTTATGAAAGGGAATAAACGAGTGGAGTGGCAGATGGGGGCCTGGTCTGGCTGGTTGCTTTCCAGAGACATTCATTACAAAACACTCAACAGCTGCAGCTTAGCACTGGCACCCATGGAACTCACTGGATTTCATATTCCAGACTGGAAGGAGACCCTGGGATTTGGACACCCTGGTTACCTTGCACAAAATACCACAGATTGGACTCTCAGATTGTTAGAAATGAAACAGGGGGTCCAGGGGCTAACTCGAGGTGGGCTGGCATTATGAAGATGGCAGTTACACACCAAAAAGGATTGTTTGGAACGTTACTGATTTTCTCTGCCTTCTTTTATTTCGTTTATTCTTTTATTTTTTATGTATCCTTTTATGATTTATTACAATTTTTATTCTATTCCTGTAAAGCACATTAAATGACCATTTGTGTATGATAATGGACTACATAAATAAACTTGTCTCGACTTGACATAACAACTGCTGCAGTAGCCTTTCCTTGCTTTCTTCTTTGGACTAAACAAACTGTCCCAAGCCACCAAACTGGCCAAAACACAAGCTACAGGTTCTACGCCATCCTCCAGTGTAGTACAGACTTACAGACATTACATAATCCTTAAATATTAGGGTGTTTCATTTGCATATCGACTGTTTACTGTTAATTTACTGTTTGTTCACAACCATCATTCATCCATTCATTATCTGAATTGCTTATCCTCATTAGCGCTGAAGCCTAGTGAAGAAATACCCAGGACGGGTTCCCAGTCAAACACACACACACACACACACACACATACACACACACTCACACGAGTCACACACACACACACTTACACGAGGGACAATTCAGCATCTCCGGTCCACCTGCTATACATGTTGTTGGACTGTAGGAGGAAACCGGAGCAAATGAAGAAAACCCACACAAACACAGAGAGAATTATTCAAATATTTCTAAACATTTATAACTATTCAAATATTCATAAGTTCTGAGGCATCATAACCAGACAGTATAATATAGCATTTCCGTCTAGGCTGAGAATCATTTAGGAACCTTTATTTTTAAGATTATGGTATGATAACAGGCTATAAATCTAAAGTATAGCACTGTGCCAAAGTCTTAGTCTCCATTTATCTGAGCAGTAAGGGACTTTCTGCCAGCAAATACACAAGTTAACATTAGAATAAATACAAACAAGAAAGCATCAAATAATAATCATGATTTGTTCTGTTTGCAAAAAGTACTTGAAGTTTTGTAAGCTGGTTAGAAGAGCACAGGTTCGGTTCCAGATTTCACCTCGATGGCTCCAGCCTTCGCATGGATTTGTGAAACTCCATCTGAGCTCGCCTGATTTAATCTAATGAAGTATCGATTGAGCTGAACCAGCTATTTGAGGTATTTGATGAGAACTACAATGTAATTCTGGGCTTCCATGAGGAGTGATGTGGGAATGATTAAGCAAACGCAGACATACAGAAAATCAATATTTACTGTTTTAATATTATATGTGCACATTCTAATATTAGCTTAAAAAACATACACTGCTCAGCTAAACAAGTTTTAAATATAATTTTCTCAAACTTTTGCACAGTATTGTGCGTCTAACAGCATCTTCTGAAAAACATCATTTATCTCCATAAGCCACACCAGACAGCCATATAACTCAGACTCTCTCAGACATCTCCCAAGCGTGGTCAAATCTCGTTGAATCCCGAGACGTCTCCACTAGTACGAGGGCCGTCAGCCGTACAGCAGCGACTTTCACTTACATTTCAACAGCGTCGGTAGACAACGTATTGCTCTGAGGGTAAACACAAGCAGTAGAGGTTCATACAGGCAAACAAGATGAAATCGGATCTCGCAAAAGACATTTCGGCAGAAGATGACTGCGGGTGCCGTCACAGATGGAGCGAATTACGTTCCAGCTGCTGCTGAATGAAGGAAAGAACTCTGGGACTTTTGCTGGCGAGACACAAAGCACATTGCATTTAGCACCTGATGGAGCAAAACACCTGAGGTTTCTGAGGGGATTTCCCTTCCCCTCAAGTGGCTTTCACTCTTTCTCCACTGCAGTCACCTGGGCCTACCCCAGCGTCTCTACTCTGGCTCCTATAGCAGTCTCTATAGGACCAAAACAAAAGCCACCCAGACGCCTACTTTAGCCACAGTGGTTCCTGTTAAAAAGACCCATGGGCATATTATGAGGGGTCTAGACAGGTACTTAAAGTCGCCGCCTACAAAATGAGAGTTTTTTCTACCCCCTCAGCAGCTTTGAGGTAAGCAGTTGGGACTGGGAGGGGGTGGGGGGGCTGGAGAGCCAAGTTAGACTACAATGTCTCTACGCATGACAATACCAGTAACGCCTTTTAAGCCCCATTAAATACAAACGCAACATTAACACCTAAATGGTAGCAGTGTATTAGGCGAAGGTCAATCAGTGCAGATCACAAAAGACCACAACGTTTGCGACCAGGGGTCCAGAATTACTTGACCCCATTCTTAAAGGAACATTCTCAAACTCAAACCGTCTTCCACTCGCCCCAGCTGTGGCCGATCAGCCAAGACGAAGAACATCTTAAAGCTGCTCCCTGAGCTTCAGCCTCAATCTCTAACATACCGCTGTTAAACAAACACAAACAGATGGTGTGGAACACCTCGTTTTTCTTCCTGGGCAACTTCTAAGACGAAACTTGGAATTTCTCAGCTGTTTAACCTACAGCTTACTTTAAATTTAGTACCTCTGATGTCTTTACAGTATACAAACCTCGAGCACAAATCATAGTAATTGCATGGCCTTAACTGAAAATAGCCTTCCTTGTTTTTGATGCTGGTCATTGTCTCTTGCTCTTCGCCACGAGGTCGGGATCGTCTCGTAAACACAGCAGCCCCCTCGCCTGTCTCTGCTGTTAAAGCAGCTCCAGCTGTTCTTCTTTAGCAAATGCTTACCTCGACGTTTCCTAATGCCGCGATTCGGACCCCAGGCTACTGGAGCTGAGAGCTCACGCGGCCGCCTCTTCTCAGAGCCATAAACACAGTCCAGGCCCTGACGAGCCCCTGGTGGGGGGAGGGGGAGGGGGTTATTCCATAACAAGTGCTGTGGTGCCTTGTTAGAGGGGGGAAACTAGACCTGGGGGGTTACAGACGGCTGGACTAATAGATGGCCAGAGGCCAGGAGAGACAACTGCAGGGGCCACACGACCTGAAAGGTGCCTGTCATTGTGAACACAAACAAGTTGTTTGGCAACTTCTTTCAAAAGAGCTGTCAAAGGGCAGTCAAGGCTATCCAGAAAGGGACCCGTTACAATCCCAGGAGCTTCAGTCCCTGTCCCTTTTCGAGATGTTTCTGTGGTATCTTTTAGGGACACTATTGGTTATTTTAGGAATCGGGTAGTCTACCTATCGTTACGATGTTCAATATATTCCCAAGAACCATAAAGATTTGAGATTATAAAAGGTAGATGCATACTTCACTAAAACAACAACAACAACAGGCAGCACCCGCTATAAATATGCATGTACACACGCAAACACACGCAAACATGCTGACCTGCGCTGAAGTGAGCGTGATAAATGGAAACAGTTGTTGTGGAGGTAGCAGGGGGTCGGCAGAGCGGCTGCGGTCAGCCTAACCATAACAGCCCAATTACAGCCAACACAAGGAGCTATTGATCCAACACACACCACCAAACCAGGCCTTCACTTTTATACACAAACGCGCGCGTGTACTGCTGACACCTGATGAGTTCAAAGGCCTGCCTTACACGGGGAAGACAAATGTTCCCAAACTCCCACGGCGTTTGAAGCCCACTGAAGCCTGGCTTTCGGGGAAGGGTTGTATTTAAGAGTTACAAATCTCCTTTCCGAGGCTGTTATAGTTCACTTAGTCATCTCGATGAATCTGCGTGGCTTAGCTGGCATTGCAAATGATGATAGTGCATATTTTGTATGATAAAAAATATACATATATATACACACACACATAATGTGAATACATAAACAGTGTTGCCAGATTGGGCAGGATTTCTTATTCACCATAAAAATAATAGTTTCAGTGATAGTTTACCTTGTAGTATTTCAAAGAAATTTCCTTTAAAAGCACATATATAGAAAAATAAATAACTAAAATCTATGTAACAATTAAAAAAGCTAATTAACCATAAAAGTGAAAATGAAAACGCAGGTCTAACACATAAACACACACGCACACACACAAACACACACATACATACAAGTATAAAAGGTCAAGTATGAAAGTAAAAAAATGAAAGTAAAAACCTAAGGCTGCTCATTATAAATCCATTAAAAACACTGATTACTTGATCACCTGTGGAAATAATCTGCATTTTACTCCATTACTAATATAATCCACAGTGACGGCCCTGATTGAGATACAGGAGCGTCAAATTACACCAACTTCACCCACACCCAACACACACACACACACACACTTTCTCAGTGAAAGTGAGCACTTTTTGGAGGCGTCTTCCTTCGCAGCAGTGGTGAGAGAGTCGACGCAGCACACTTTTCTTCCTCAGTTTTCGTTCTAATTATTGGGCCTAATTGGGCGTGCAAGAGGTGATTGGTTGGAACGCTCCCATGGCTTTCAGGATTGCTTCACACTGAAAACAAAGCGCATTGTTCTCACTAATGCACCACACACAGCTCGTCTTTGTTTAGAGGGCAATGCACATATTCTTAATTAACCCAAACCAGGGCCTCCAGAGACTTCACTCAAACGGCATCAAGACGAGGCTTCAGCCCTGCTGGCCACAGATGGCCAGCAAGGAGCCGATAACAGTTATGACCAATTATTTTCTATATTACTGTTGAACTGCACAGCAATATTTGAATAAGCTCTATGGCTACCATACAATCTTTTTCTTCAAATGTAACAGATGTGTTTTTGGGGGGCACTTTCATTATGTGGTACTAAAATCAGACCCATATCTCAAATTTGCTGCTAAGCGAATCCATGCTGGCGATGCTGCACATTAACATCAATATTAACTTAAGGCTATAGTTAGGAGTAATTTGAAGTTGATCCTTTAGGCCTGCGGTCTAAATGCAGCATTTCAGGACAACAGGAGCTCGGAAAGATATCAGACTGAGAGCAAACAGAGGTCTGATTAGATTAGTGAAAAAACAATAATCAACATCGACAATATCATATACTGAAGACAGGTTCAGTACGCATCACAATAATTCATATTTTTTCTGAGGTTTGATAAGTTGGACCAAACAGAATACCCGGCAGCTTTAAAAATGATGAGTATAATGATTTTTATTCAATGTTTCACATAGTGTCCTGCACTCCAGTCAGTTAATCGGGACCAATTATGTTGTTTTTTAATGAAAAATGATAGTCTGACAATATCAATGATTTGCTCAGAAAAGTGGACTGTGGCGTGCTGTGATATTACTTATCATGATATAATTAAATAGTGTCATGCACCTAACACAGAGAGAGAGAGAAATCAACAAAGAGAAAGAGCAACAAAAAGAAAGACAGACAAATTTTCTGTGATCTACAGATGGACAGACAGGTAGAAAGATAGCCTGACAGACAGCTATGGCATATTTCTGCAGTAGTCAGACAGACAGATAGAGACAAACAGACACATAGATTGAGATAGACAGATAGACCAATGGATGGATTTTTGACCAGGGTTGCCCAAACTTTCACACACAACTGTAGACAGACGGACAGAGGTAACTTATTGATCTCTGGGGGAAACCTGGGTGGTTGATTTCCCTTCGTAGATCGAAATAAACTCAACAGGCTCATTCAGACACAGTGAAGTCTCGACACACCACTGTTCCCACTGTTCCCAGTGCCGTCCAGCAGGCCTGAATGGGAAAGTGTAGATTTTCACTAGCCGCTGATCTCGTACATTATGTAGAGATTAGAAATATCCCCAGGCCTACTTAAACACTCCGCTGCAGCAGGAATGTCTGATCTTTACGTCACCTCATTACTCACTGTCTGCTTCCACTGCTGCCGCGGACAAATTCACTCATCACACACGCATCAGTACCCATACACACACTCTTCCTTCCACTGTCACCCAGGCTACTTCAGCTTCTCACTTCAGCCCGCCGCCCTTCCCTCACTCAACACGTTAAGGTACCCCCACCCCCACCACACACGCATATGCGTAAGAGATTTGGGGGGGGGGTCATGTTTTTTTGGGTCCTGCTGGGTCATTATTTGAATAAATGACAGGACAGGGCCCATACAAAAAAAACCATTGGCACTACTTTCTCTCCCCATTTAATTCACTTCTGTAATCTATCCGCATTCTAACCTGGACCAGTGACAAATCCTTGACTCACGTGACCTTTATTTCATGATCCACCATCATTTGATGGAGCACTGCAGCGTCAGCGTGGCCTGATGAAATCATTCTTTCACAGCTGAGGTGTTTCGAGGTATGGACTTGGAATAAAAAAGACATCACAGCTAGGGACTCATATTTTAAGGCTGATGCAGACAAAGTTATATGCATAGCCTCATAAAATCAACCACCGAGCGCAGATGTCCTTTTCAAACTATTTTGTCACGCCCTTATCTTTCATCATTTATCTCTCCTTTTATCAGAATCAGGATCCCCAACATACAAACTTTAAACTTATAACCAGAGACTTACTCCTTAAATCAGATTTTTAGACTTAAGTGCCCAGATTTTAAGTTAGAAGTGACCAAATCTGATCAGACTGGAATCACATTTCTTTGGATTTCCAAATTGGAAACCATAGTCACAATCCACATGTGGCGGTCTTAGCAAAGGCTGTACTGAAATTATAACATAAAAAGTAAAAATGTTACCTCTGTTAAACTATTCTAACCTATAATATTTGTTGCAAGAACCACTGACTCCGATGACAAAAAAAAACAGTGCGATCCGACTGGTCAACCTGAGTCACATTTTCTATTTGAACCCTCTTTAAAACCCCCTACAAATGTCTGATTATTGTCTGGTTGGGAATAAGTCAGATTCACATGGTTTTTGCTTTTTGGACAGTTTAAATCTGTGCTGTTGTCAAATCAGACATGCCGAAAGATTAGATTTGAGACGCGTGTTTGGACAACACCTCACAATATTTAAGAATTCAGTCTAAATCTCAAGTGATGCCACAGCCATCCGTAATTGGTCTTCGCTCCCTCTGGGTGGCTAGGATGGCCTTCCGTCACCCCAATCACTAAGCGGGATGCCAGCCAATGCAAGAAGTCTTTACATGTCTCCAAGGAAGCCCAGGCTAGCCTTCATCCTCCCAGTCTGCAGACACTGTGGGATGGGGGAGTCAGAGCTAGCTGTGGGAAACGGACACGACTAAACTCATGGAAAAAAAATCATTTTCTGTAGATTTTTAAGAGATCTACTGCTATTCTCACAGTTAAAATGTATTTACTCAAAGAGGCTCCACTGATTAACAAAAATCTGTCAGTTGTTCTTATTCGTTTCCTTTATAGAAAATGAACTGGACTCAAATAAAGACGATGAACTGGACAGTGTCTCCTGACTGCCAAAACTGAGTAATCTAGCAGTCACCAGCGTGACAGATCTGTGTTCTAGGAGTTATCATTATTGGGTCTCTTTTATCTTCCTCTAGTGTGCGTGTGTGTGTGTGTATGTGTGTGTGGAGGAGGGAGGGTTGTTCTTTTTGTTGCTACAACACAGCTTGTAAAAAAGCTTTGCTTATTACAGTGTACTTCTGCATTATAATGTATGTTCTAAGCTGAACTTAAGTTTAGGACGAATATTCTGAAGAAATACAGTCAAAAAATGAAAACAGCACAAGTGTCCTCAGATCAGTAAGAGAAAAACACAGCAGGTTTGCGTGGAGTAAACAGGCCGCGGCGAGCCAGCCAGAAGGACCCTGAATGACCTGCAGTCACGTCAGCTGGCCGCCGCCGACACGGCCCTGCGTGCCTCGGACGGCTGGACTGGCCAGGGCTGGCACACGCTGAATGACCTACAGTCTGCAGACCTCTCCTTCCCCTCCCCCCCCCCACCTCTTCTCTCTTTCCTCCACTTCTGTTTTTACTCACTTGCTCCTTTTCCCTTCGCATCCCACGACTGGACCCCCTGCTCATTGCCACATCATGAGTGACTCTCCCCATACTTTCCTCCAACTGCTTTCCCGTTCTCAGACAGACGAGAAGAAAAGGGAGGAGCGGAGGAGAGAACAGAACGCTCTCCAGCCTGGTAGTGGATGTTCTACTAGGAACCAAAAGTAGTTCTTCTATGGCATCACTCCAGGCAATCCTTTCTGGCACCTTTGTTTTTTAGAGTGGATGTTCAAATTAGGTTCTTTTTCTGAAGAAGTCAGGATTGACTCTTGAAAGCGTTACGTAAAGTGGAAAAAAACGCCAGTATAAACTAATCCAACCACCTGCCAAAGGCTCCTGAAGCAGAGAACCAGACGATGTGCTGTGATACCAAAAATATTACCTCTGCTAGACCACTCCAGGCATGGAATTATCATCAATCAGGGTTGCAAAGTCGATGCTTGTGGTTCGTGTTTACAGAACACGCTTCGCCGAATGCCTTGAATAATCTACTGGCAAAAGTTAAAAAAAGCTATAGGGAAAAGAAACGTGAACCAGAGAAGAAAGTTTCATGTGAAAACACCCAAAGCCAAACAGGAAATGCCCTCGCACGAGTGCTGGGGCACGGAAATCATTATCTCCCAAGTGAAAATTAAACTCACATCCTCCTGCAGTCACACATGTCTGAAGGGTGAAATGAGCTGAAATTGGTCAGAAGGAGCCAACCAAGTCCATCAGCATGCCCGCCAGGACTGGACCAAAGTGAAAACACTCAGAGTGACCTCAACCTTAAAATAGACAGTTGTGCTCTAATTCAATCAAACGGAATTAAGTTCAAACAGCTGTGGAGAAACTGTCTCAATTTAACACCAAATTAAGCTTGAGCAGTTTTGGGTGGATGCAGCTGTGAATCTAATGCCATGGTTGATATCTGCAGGCCACCAGTGGGGTTTGATTGGCCCCTCTGTTGAAAAAACCCACCTGCACTCTTAAAAATAGAAGGGGTCTTTATGCTATGCCACAGAGGAACCACTTTTGGTTCCCTATAGCAATGTTTCTCAAACCCAGATGGTCCACGTTTGTGCACTAGCTCTGCATTAAGGGTTGAAGCAAAAAATCTGGGTCATCCGTGGGTCCCTGAAGACCAGTTTGAGAACCACTGCCCTGGATAGTCTGGGGGTCCCTGAGGATCAGTCTGAGAACCACCGACCAAAAGAATCATGTTTGAAAAAGAGATTTGTGAGTGTGAAGAACCTTTTAAAGGCTTTACGTAAAATGTGCTATCGCGATTTAAGGGTTCTTTTAAGAGCCTTTTACATTATGTAGATGTTCTTTAAACTTTGGAAAGCTTCCTCAGACTTCTCATGTATGCAACTGGTCCTTTAAAGAACCATCTATTCAAAGTTTTTTGGGGGGTAACCACAACTGGTTCATCACACAATGAACCCTATCTGATGCCTATATTTTAAGAGTGTGATTCCGGTTTTCAGATTGACCTAAACTGACATTCTAGATCATTACTCACTGGTTGGCCTGAAATGGTCTACACAAACTTGGTCATTGTAGAAATGGCTTCTAAGTTTAGCTCTGAAACTGCACTCACACTGGGTGTAGTAATGACACTTCTTCATCGTGACATTCAGCCTCAATTAGAGCAAAATGTCAGCAGCTCCGGCGAAGAAAAGCTACACTACCCAACTCCCTGTACAAAGACAAAAATTCAACACAGTCAGACAGTAACCAGCATTCATCCATTTTTCATAGACTAAGTAAGAGCTCATTATCCTGCCGGGTCTTTAAAGAGTTCCTGGGATGCTTTCAAGCTTCGAAACTTGCATTATTCCTCTATGATGATATTATAAAATACAGCTTCGGTTCTTTAAAGAAGCCACCATAATGAGCTGCTGAGGTCTGGAGCCAAACAAAGGCCCGGGTTCTCCCCCAAACTGCGCAGCTTTGATTAAGGTTCCTTGTAAAAAGGCGTAATTAAGGTTTTAACATTTGCGCTGCGTTTAGCATTCTTTAACATCTTTATCTCCCAGGCCTCCTTATCTGCTCGTACACTCGCGCACACACACTCGCGCACACAAGCAGAAAGAAGACAAAGGTTTTACTTTGCAAACGCAGTTGTAATTCTCCTGAGAGTGACATAATGGAGAACAGGGCTGAAAAAGAGCCAGGCTTACTTTACTATTTAATCATATTAGCTTTCTTTTTCTCTCTCTCTCAGTCTCTCTCTGTAGACACTAACACATCAGCAGGAGGAAAATACGGCAGGTTTGAATGGTGTAAACAAGCTAAAACAGTTCTAATTTTACATTTTACCTCCAACAGAACTCACTCCAAGATCCTCACACACGTTTGTAAATTAATACGTTGTGAAATAACCTCCCATAGGTTTCTACTGAGCATAAACAACATGACAGCGCTGCTTTTTTGAGACTTTAGGATAATTCTAAGGAAGTAACTCATTAACACTCACTTCAGTGAAGTTGGGCTGTTATTTCCAACTTACGGTGAGACTTGTCAAAGAACAGAGATGTAATCTTCTAACTGGCCAGGGACTATTTTAGTGCTGAGTGTTGATACAAAGGCTACAAGCAGTGATGTGTCCATCATGCCATCCACTTCGCTCTGTCTCAGGCAAAGCCACAATTCTAGTTAACACGTAAATTGAATATTTTTGCTCCATTTTCAATGGAAATGTTACAGTTTGCTCATAATTCACATAATAACTCAAACACATGATGTTACAGAATTATTTTTATACTTGTGGTTGTACAAAAGGAAGCAGAAGCCGTTCTCGACAGAAGACTAGATGGGCTAAAATTTGCACCGTGTCTTTTAGAAGCGCCGCAACTTCCATATTAAAAAAATCCCAAAATGTGGTGTTTTCCAAGGCTAATTCACATAAATCTCTCAATTCACTAAAAAAAATCACAGAAAAAGAAAAACTACTAAAGTAAAATCAGTGTGACAAAGCCGTCCTTTGACAAAATATGTTGCAATATCCCTTTAACAACTATTTCCTCTCTCTCTCTCTCATGCTTTTGCCACTCTGGCAGAAAAGGAGAACTGTGGGATTGTGTGACGTCACCAGTGCTGCATGCATGGCACATGCCCCGTGTGGTTTTTCTGAGCTTCTGGAGGAACGCAAGAGATGGGACCCGGGGAACCACATTCTGGGTGAGCGATGCAACAGGGATTCAGGTCAAAGAGTCTTTTTCTCTCTCTGTTATTAAACCCGTGTAAGGAAAGTGTGTGTTCATGTGTGTGTGTGTGTGCGCGCGCACATATATGTGTGGTACAGTATGTACCAGTTTATGAGAACCGGCTCATTAAAGAAGGGACAATACATTTTGCACCAAGTGTGTCTGTGCTGTCTAGGGTTTTAAAGTGGGGTTTTAGACAAGGCACTGCTGGGGACATCTGTGAAACAGATGAAGGCAAGCTGGCTCCTTTAAACTCTTCTCTTCACTCAGTGAAGACGAGCACTGCACCTAGCACTGAAAGAGTTCATCTAAATCTCCACTACTGCTAATGAAAGAAGAGACCAAGCGATACAAACAGTGTGAGCAAGATGACACTGATTTTAAGAGGCTAAAAATGTGAAAAACGATAACGTCAGCCTATATAATTCAATATGGTCTAAAGTGACACAAATCAATAGCCAAAATACCATTTAATGAAATTTCAATTCCAAACAAGACACAAAATGCCACTGCTTTCAGCGAAACCAGCATATCCATGGGACCTCCGTGTCGACTGATACTACTGGCTGACTGATATTTTCCCTAAGGTTAGGAAAGGGAGAAGATATAATTCATGAAAATAAACGTGCTAGACTTGTCAAAAATACAAAAATGGTTGCTGAAATCTCTTTTAAGCATTAAATACTTCCCAAAAGCCCAGTTTACCAGTATTGACTCACACTGCATCTTCCATCGAACCAAAAACAAGCCAATGATGACAAATGTCCTGATTTTGGTTTCCTAAAACTGTAGGAACATTATTGAGTAGGCAGATCAATAAGCTGTTTGACAAACAAGAGTAAAGGGCCCTGACTGGTGTGTAAACACAACAGCGCTGTCCCAGGCCTTCTTCTAAAGTCCATTACTCTCTTCAGAACAAAGAGCAATGGTACAGAAAACCGCTTTTGGTTCCTTAAATACTTTTCAATTTATGGTTTACATAATGTAAATTTTCTATACAAATGTAACCATTTTCTCCTAAAACTGTGTGTCTAAGCCTTGAGCCACTTGAGAACCTTTATATGTATGTATAAAGAAAGAATGTAGAGAAAGAACACTTAGGCCCACATCGGGATCCAAACCTCAACCCTGTTCCCAGCGGTCCCTCGGGACGGCGAAGATGAAAGAGTGTAATAACTCCATATTACTACATCGCCGCCTGAGAGGCGCATTTCCTAATTCTCTATTTGCTGTGTTGGCATGAACCCTGGTAAGGGGACTCGAAATGTGTAGGGCTTGAGCCAGATTGGGATTCCCTCATGCCCGGCGCTTATTGGCCCGCTGAGGCCTGGCTGCTTTGGAGCTCTCAGCTGTGAAATTCGTGCCTCGCCTTCCCCTTTGCGTGCCACCTATCCGAATCTCACAGAGCCACTAAAGGGCAAGAGGGGAGAGGATACGGTTGATGATGCAAAAGCTGTTTAAAAGCGATGCTCCACAAGGATTTATCTGTTTACGCTGGGAAAGAGTGAGGGTCAGGGGGGCAACAGCTGTGAAAAACAGACCGTACTTCACATTTCACGTCATGGGGTCTTCCTGACTTTGACTCACCGAAATCTCCGAAGACATGTTTACCTCTTTTCCAAGAATGACGTAAATTACAGTTGACGCAAAGGACACTTCGCTTCTGGACACTGGGACACGAGAACCATCCCATTCAGGAGCACACCAAAGCACAATTCTTAATGACTGGTCCACACAGAGGCATCATATTTGAAGAGACATGCCAAATTCTGTTTATGGTCTAGGATATACTGACAACTTGTCACTATATATTTCGTTTTCAGGAGGAAACTAAAACAAACTATAGCTGAAAAGGGATCTGTCTTTTTCAAAAGGCCCGAGGGCAGAGACAAACAGCTGAGGAAACATACTCCCACTCATACACCCGAACACTCCACTATAGGAGGCTCCATGTCGCTCCCGAGAACGAAACAAGAAGCTGAAGAGCCGCTATCCACAAAGTTAATCCTCATATGAAGGATCAGCGGCGGCCGAGCACTGACGGGTCAACCAGGGTGACCTGCCTGGAATACCAATATGGGCCGGTGGGCTGGGATTATTGTCCCCCGGCCACTTGTAGGGGGGAACTGTGCCTTTCTCAAGGGGTGAAAATGTAAAAATGAACAGCCAAGGGCCCCTTTCAGCTGCAAATGAGGACACGGGAGAAAGCCAGGCCCTGAAAGAGTGAAAAAGAGCAGGATGAAAGAGAGGGAGGGAGGGAACGAGGGGTGGGAGGAGGAGAGGAGAGGAGTTAATAGAGACGGAGGTCTAGGAGACTTCAGTCGTCTCCTGAGCGGCCCTGTCAGAACGACAGGATCAGACGGAGAGAGGGAGAGAGAGAGCTGAAGTGACAGCAAATTTTACACCAGTCCAGACCAAAACTGACCCCACAATCTCAACCCGGACCCCCGGACAGCTCAGGAACCACCACAACCACAGAGATCTTTTGTAGTGGTTCTTCAAACTTCTGCTTCACGTTCTAAACTCTAGCAGAAGTGAGTGATCAGTGGAGGAACCCAGTGGCCCTCTGTATTGGGGGGCTTTGGGGGGGGGGGGGGGGTCACCGTGACGTAAAGCACCTTGAGCTGGAAAACCCATCAGCAGAAACTCAACAGCCTGAATGCAGGCAAAGTGGCTTTTGCATTGCAAGAGAATCAAAGACACCTCCATCACATAACAAACAACAAACAACAACAACAACACGTGACGTCACTGCGTGCAATATCGCGTCGAAAAACTTCTTAATTATCTAAAGTTTTGGGTTTTTTTTTGCAACTTTGCATAATCACAAAGTCATGACATTAACAACAACAACAACAACAACACAAACAACAAGGATCAACTTCAAGGACGGACTGTCAGCAGGTCTGCTGGTGTGTTTTTGAATTTTTTTTCTTGCATTAAAAAGCACTAAGAATAAAAAAGTGGGAGCTGTGAGCAGACTGTCAGGGCTTCACTTCTCGCTCCAGTTTTACGTGGCTGGAGGGGGGAGCGCAGGGGGAGAGAGAGAGAGAGAGAGACGCTACCGATAAAGACAACACGTTAGGAGAGAGAGAGCGGGAGGCTGGAGGGTCTCACCGGCCTTGCAGGGGTCTTTGTAGTCGATGGCATCGGGGGGCTCCTCGTAGTAAGAGGGCTCGAGCGCGTCCAGCTCGGCGCAGAGCAGCACGCGAAGGGCGGACAGCAGCAGCGCGCACCTCGCCGCGAGATCCATGATCCAGCCGAGAGAGTGGGGCCAGCCAGGGAGAGAGTGCAGGACTGAGAGAGAGGGAGGGAGGAGGAGAGAGGGAGGAGGAGAGAGGGAGGGAGAGGAGGAGGAGGAGGAGGAGGAGGAGGAGGGAGTTTTCAGGGGGGAGAAATGAGATCCGCGCGGAGGGCGGGTTCTATCCGCGCGGCTCTGCCTCCTCTCCGCCTCGCGCCGCGATCTGTGGAGGCCAAGAGCAGAACCAGAGCCAGAACTCCTAAAGATCCAGAGCCGAACCAGAGCCAGAACTCCTAAAGAGTCAGAGCAGAACCAGAACCAGAGCTCCTAAAGATCCAGAGCAGAACCAGAGCCAGAACTCCTAAAGATCCAGAGCCAGAACTCCTAAAGATCCAGAGCAGAACCAGAACCAGAGCTCCTAAAGATCCAGAGCAGAACCAGAGCCAGAACTCCTAAAGATCCAGAGCAAGAGCAGAACCAGAGCCAGAACTCCTAAAGATCCAAAGCAGAACCAGAGCCAGAACTCCTAAAGATCCAGAGCAAGAGCAGAACCAGAGCCAGAGCTCCTAAAGATCCAGAGCAGAACCAGAACCAGAGCTCCTAAAGATCCAGAGCAGAACCAGAACCAGAGCCAGAACTCCTAAAGATCCAGAGCAGAACCAGAACCAGAGGTCCTAAAGATCCAGAGCAGAACCAGAGCCAGAGTTCTTGAAGATCCAGAACTCCTGAAAAGCCAGGACAGAACCAGATCCAGAACTTCACCAGAGCAGACCTGCCTTAAGCCAGACACACACACACAAACACATGCATACACAAACACACTCATACACACACACACACACATACACACACAAACATATATGCACATAAACACACTCATACACACAAACATATATACACATAAACACACTCACACACACACACACACACACAAACATATATACTCATACACACACACACACACATATATGCACATAAACACACTCATTCACACACACACACATGCATACACAAACACACTCATACACACACACAAACACACACAAACACATACATACACAAACACACTCATACACACAAACATACATACACAAATACACTCATACACACACAAACACTCATACACACATACACAAGCGCATACATACACAAACACACTCACACAAACACATGCACATAAACACACTCATACACACAAACGCATACATACACAAACACACACACACAAACACACACACAAACACACTCGCACAAACACTTACACAAACACTCATACACACACACAAACACACACACACACAAACACATTCATACACACAAACACATACATACACATAAACACACACACACACACACAAACAAATACACATAAAGACACTCACACATACACACACAAACACATACATACACATAAACACACTCATACACACACAAACATACATACACAAACATACACACACACTCGCACATACACAAACGCTCACACATACACAAACAC
>JBBPCZ010000017.1:1499920-1521162 GCA_037974445.1 Brycinus macrolepidotus | reverse complement strand
TTAATTTAATGAAGGACTGATTGAGTCAAACCAGGTTTCTGATGGAAACTACAGTAATACTGAACTTCCACAAGAACTCACTGATACTGAACAGAACATCACTATTTACTGTAGAATGTTATATGTATTCTTTTTAGTTCCATCTAAACCATTTCTAAATATTATTTTGCACAGCACTCTGTGCGCACACACACACTACAGAGAAACCGTAAAGCCTGCATAAAGAGAACGTCTTCCTGTTGATAGTGCCTTGATCTATCAGTGTAAATATACATCACACCAGCCACAACGGATCTGGATATGTAGACGAGATAAGGTAATCAACAAGATATTCAAAGAGAATTTCACATACTTGTCAAGAACACGGTTCTTTCCTTTGGGTAAAACCGTCTCCAATAAAAAGCTTCGCCAAACAGAAACTGCTGATCTGTTTGACTTGGTCCATCCCAACCAAAACCTCTTCAACTATCCTAAAACATCATCGTCTGTTTTTGACTGTTTGTAAGCTTTTTTTGTTATTGTATTTGTGAAGAAAATGAGTGTGTTATGACATGTGCTGCAAACAAGTGTCCATGCACTCTCACAAGCATGACCCTGTTTACGCCCCAGGTCCTTTGAAATGAATGTCGCTCTTTTGGCCCGTGAATGGTTGACAGGCTTGATTGACACGAAGTCACGAAAAAGCTTAGAATGTGTGTTTCTCCAAGGGGATCATATCGTTTTATATTATTTTGACTTATTGTTTACCTATACTTTTCAAAGATATTAGAATTAGTTATGAACAGATTGACGCAAAGAAAAAATTGGTCTTATTTTGAAGGCAAAGGGTGGTCTTGCTGAGGCTGTTACGCACAAGATATCTGTTGTGAATATTTTATTCTTTTGATTTTCATTCAATTTTTTTTTGTTTTGGGGTATAATTGCTTACGATCATGTTCATACTGTAACTAATATATGTGATATGAAAGGTTTATTGGCAAGGTATTTACTGTCCAAAAGATTTCTTTTGAGTGCAATTGAAGACAAAATGGCAAAACTGATAAGAAGTAGAGATTCTGATGCCTATATTGGACCTGTAATGCAGCTGATACACTCATTTATACACTACGACAGATTTCTATTCTGCTGGCGGGTCCGTGTATTTTAACGGGTGAACAAGTGTAAGTTCTTGAGTCATTTTTCATGAAATTTTTATGTGTATGGTTTTAGCTCGGGGCAATACCTGTGTACTGGAGGGTAGACCTGGAGATTTGGTGTTGATTTCCTGCAGACTGAAGCTCAAGCCTTGTAATAGGCTACTGGCAGAGGGAGCTGCAAGCACACGAATACACAAACACACACACACAAGAGGGTGAGAAACACAGGCCTTACTCGTTTAAACATCCATATGAAACGCACTTCAACACTGAATTTCAGAACCTAGCATCATGAAACATTTTGGAGCTACCTGTATTGTACACACTTTGCTATCACTCCAGCTCCTGTTATTTAAAAACTCCTTCATGAGTTGAAGCCAACTCTAAAATGTGCAGGATAGGTCTACTGCACAGCCAAGGCTGAGAAGCACTGGGTTAGAGAGATACCTTGCGCAGCAGCAGGGGCCTGCACCTGCACTGGAGACGAGGAGCCAGAGATAACGTTGCCCTGCAAGCTGTGGAAGGAACCTCCACTAGAGCCTAGACCTCCAGATACGTCTGCCAGAGCACCAGACCTACCGACAAACACGAACCAGACCAATGTATCAACATCACAACGCCTACACCTACTCGTAACTCAGAAACACACCTGGAGATCTACTTTCAGTTTTTCCATCACAGATTTATGTTTGCAAATAAAGGAGATGGAGACAAATGCTGAAACGTTCAAGCTGAAAGATTGTGAAACAGTTGCATCATATCAGTTCCACTCTTCCATCCTGAACATTTCACAAACTGTTTTCATCATCTTTGACGTGAAGAGCATATTTATACATCATGTATAAATGATACTCGTGATACTCGGTGTCTTCTCTGTGTTTTTAAAAAAGTAATAACAAAATATAATCGAACCTTTGAGCCGTTAAAAGTCCAGAAAGTTCTTTGGCCCCTGAAACAGTCTGGCCCATGGTGACTGTGAGGGGCTTTCCAGACGCTCCTACTTTATATACCAGAAAAAAAAAAAGAAAAATAGATAGAGATGTGAGACCAGCACAAAGCACAGAGATGTAATCAATGTGAGCACATGTTAAAATATTCTGGTTTTTGCACTGAAAGGTTTACCCCAAAAGACATGCAACATAACATCCTCAAATAAAACCTTCACAATGTTTCTTTTGCGTAAATGTAAGCAGAGGTGGGTATACTGCACTGATTAGTTACTCAGTTACATGTACTTCAGTTAGCATTCAATTAATTTGTGCTTTACAGGATATTTTCAGATGATAGTTCTTAGTGGTCTAAACTGAAATGCTGTAAGATTTTAGCTAGCCAGTTTGAGGTCAGGTAAGTTTATTTGCATAATACCATACTATCATACACAGATCATTCCATGTGTTTTACAGAGATAAAATAAGCATAAAAGCATAAAATGAAAATGAAGCAATAAAAGTAACCACAAATGTATTTAGAATAAAAGCAATATTTAAAATAGGTTAAAGGTAAATAAAGCAGTATAAAGGAATACAGATAAAGGTGCAAGATCTTTGTGCAAATCCTACTGGCAAACTGAAAGCAACAGTTCTTTGTTAAACTGGCAACCTGTGGGGCAGAACTGATCTCCATGGGGAGGTGGTTACAGCAGCTGATCTAAGAGACCACCCAGGCTGATATTCATTAAACAGGTTAGAGCTATATTAAGGGCCCGAACTACTGAGTGACTAAACAGTTAGCAATACTTTGAACTCAATTTTGTATCTGATTGGAAGCCAGCGTAACGACCCGAGGACTGGAGTAATGTGCTCTTTTTTCTTGGCTTTTGTTGGAACTCTAGCAGCAGCATTTTTTGAATAAGCTGTAGCTGTC
Source organism: Brycinus macrolepidotus (assembly GCA_037974445.1). NCBI lineage: Eukaryota > Metazoa > Chordata > Actinopteri > Characiformes > Alestidae > Brycinus > Brycinus macrolepidotus. The sequence continues at coordinate 1,518,163 of JBBPCZ010000017.1, read as the reverse complement.
CAATGGTCTTGATCTAGTATTTTAAAATGTCAAAATTTTGGGAACATTGAGAAGAAATTAAATTCTAAAAAATATTTAGCAATTTACCAATCAGCCAGTTCATGACACACACCTACCTTGTATCGACACTCATTTTCTCTTTAATAAGCTCCGCTCACCATATAGGTACACTTTGTAGATCACATACAAACAGAGCATAGTCGTTTCTCTACATCATGTATTTTCCTTCTTCACCCTCAGGGCCAACAATGAGCAGGTACTGTTCAGGTTGTGGACATTTCATAATGATCAACTTTTACTTTGGTTGTATTTTATTGATTAATTTACTAATTCCTGTTTTCTGCTTAATTTTATTTGTTGGTGACAGTTTCTCTTTATTGCTCTTTATGGGTCACACTTTGACGTCCGAGCCTTAGCGTTCTTTGAGATGAAGAGTGCACCACGGCAACAGCCTGTAACAATGTTTCTATGCTGATTATGGATGCACTAAGAACTTCCACTGATCTATTTTGTTGAGTTTGGTTTCAGGATAATGCATTACTTTTGCACTTCTCAAAATCAAATAGATTTAATAGTTACTCAGTATTATAAGTGCATCAAAAAGAGATCCATGTGTGCTGGTGTTTTTTTTTTTTTTTTTTTTCATTTCCATCTTAAATACATATATGCCACAAACACATCCGAAAAACTAGGCAAGAGATAGTTTCACTGGGTGTACATGACACTGTATACCCCTGACCCTGGGCAAAAGTAGCTAGGTGGTTTTGGGAAGCCAGCAAGGCCTTTAATTTACCTTCCTGACTGGCAGAGACAGCAGTGGCCCCTGATGTGTCACCATGGGAGACTATGGTCACTTTGATCTTGGCCCGTTTGGAGGATTTGCTGGGTGTGGGGCTGGGCGTCTGCCTCCTCTTCATATGGAGCCGTTGCTCATCCCGCTCCAAACCCTCTGCATGCTCACTTGACACGGGTACTGTGACATGGAGAACGTGCAAAAGGGTCAGTGAGATCCACACACTGGAGGTTTTTGTCCTACAAACGTGAAACTAAGGTACATAAACGCTCAGATAAAACGGAGAACCATCGAAAAGAGGTTACAAGTTACTCTACTTCAAAGAAAAGTTCTAAAAAAAATCAAATGTTCAGTTTTGTACTACGAGCACAATTTTATTGTAGTCAACAATTAACAGAAGCTACTGAACACTAATTACTATCACATTTCGTGTTTTTTGACACTGTATGACATTCTGTTTTCTATTTAAAAAAAAAGGACTAGTACAGACTGCAAAATGCTGATACTACTGTTTTTAGCTTTTGTTGTACTTTTGTCCATTTTTTTCAACATTTGCTTTAAGGGGCAGTTGTGGTCATTTGACTTCTCGCTGAATCATCACTAAGATAAAAAAAACTGATAGAGTCAGCATTAAATAGACATACTAAAGTAGAGAAACTTGGAAACAGGTTTTTTTTTTTTGCCTCGAACCTCAAGCATTTGGGTTTGTGGTAGCTTTAGGGGATGAAAAAAAAATGCTTGCAAAACAAAATCCAAATGGATGTGTCCTCAAGGGCAAAACCTTTCTAACAGAAACAGATGCACTTAAATAATAAACAAAGAGAAGAAAGTTTCACAAAGACAAGTTTTACAGGGGTAGACTAGGTAGATGAATGTTTTCCAGATCCATTGCTATTGTTAAACAACAGCAAATGGGATTCAATGAAGCGACGGCTTTCATTCATTAGCCACGGTGAAGAGCATGCAAACTTCAAAGTCTCCACAAACAGATGTATGTCACCTTTTAAGACGAAAGGACAGAAAGAAAGGAGGAAGGAAAAGACAGGACAAGTGGCACAGACAGAGAGAAAGACAGAGTCAGTGAGAGAGAGAGAGGGCGAGAGAAGACATACTCACCAAACAGACAGGACGGGCTGCCAGGAGGAATGCTCTTCCTCACCAGCATGTTCTGTTTCATAAAGGCAGCGAACTGAGCTGGAGCGGATGGAAGACACAGACGTACAGAGTGAAGGGGGAAAGGGAAAGGAAAGAAAGGAAACACACATGCGCACTAGAGGGTGAGTTGGGATGCACTAGAATGGTTTTAAATCTATTAAGGTGGGAGAGGCATGTTCAACATGGTTGATGCTAACTAGGGGGAAAGCTATGAGACCCATTCACAAACAAACAAGACCTAATTACAAGATAACATGAAACTGAAAACTAAGGCTCTGTGTATGGTGTGTGTGGGTGGGTGTGTATATTTGCAGCATGAATGTACTGTGCGTGTCAAAAGCTTGGTGACATCTTTCCTTCTTTTAAAAAAATTCAGAGTAATGTTTGACTTTCAGAGCCACTTTTAAATATAATAAGAAAAAATATCAGTTTGGTCAACACAAAGCAGCTATTTGTTAATCCTTTGAGCATATTTAGCTGCAATACTCAGCTTCAGGTTTATTTAAATGGCCTTGGTATGAAGAACAGGGTTTAATTAAATTTCTTCCAATCTCATTAAATGCACTTGTTGACTTTTTTTTTTTTTTTTTAAATTGAGACATTTATGCTTCAAATGGTTAAAATGCTTAAAAGTTTGGAGTGCTGACATCACAACAAAGGGTTACAATATGTGAGGTCTGGCAATATCCCTAAGGTGAGGAAACATGCTCATTTGTTTAATATTTTGAAAAGCTAGATGTCCCCATACTTTTGATACGTGTCTGTGTGTGTATCCACACCTCCATAAAGTCTGTGTGTGTGCACTCATGTTTGACATACACACCTTGAGCCTGTTTGTGTGTGAGCACAGTTCCAGAGCGCTGCATGTGGGTCTTGAGCAACTGTGTGGCAGTAATGAGGCTGGACTTCTGGGCAGGAGACAAACCGGTGGTCTTGGGCTTGGGACTGGCTGTGGGGCTACTGCACACACTGGACATGTCCTACAGGATGGATCATTAAGACAAATATTCAAAACCTCCATTACTTCTAACCCTCTACATTTCAACTTTACCGGTATCACAGTATATCTCAAACAGACTTCAGATTTCGAACACCTTTTTGTTTTTAAAATTCTACATTTGAAATAACATTAAAAGTTACCTTAAAGTGTTGAAGGTTTTTTTTTTCCATATTTACTCTAATCTTCATAATCTCCCAAGAAAATCAAATTAAAAGAGCACAAAGTTTTCCAAGTGCAAGTGTAGTTTCCAAGTTAACCAAAACACAGTGGTCTCCAGGTTAACCAACATACAGAGTTCGTTGCAAGTTCGTGAACCCTTTAGAATTTTTTGTATTTCTGGGTGAATAAGGTCTAAAACATCCTAAAAGTAGACAAAAAATCAAATTAAACAAATAAAATTCGATTATTTATTGTAGGAAGTGATTCAATGTTGCATGTCTGCGAGTGGCAAAAGTATGTGAACCTCTGGGATTAGCAGTTAATTTGAAGCTGAAATGAGAGTCAGGTGTTTTCAATCAATGGAATGAAAAGTGCATGTGGGCGTCCTGTTTAATCTAAAGAACAGAGATCTATCTAAGTCGGATCTTCACAACACGTTTGTGGAGGTATATCATGGCACAAACAAAGAAGATATCTGAGGAAAGCAAAAAAGGGTTGTTAATTCTCAGTTACAAGGGTACAAAACCATTTGAAGAGTTTGGACTCCACCAGTCAGGCAGACTCTGCACAAATACATGAACTTTGTTGCATAATTTATAATAATTTATACATAATTTGTTACCCTCCCCAGGAGTGACCTACCAACTAACATCACTCTAAGAGCAAGGTGTGAGACAGTCTACGAGGCAACAAAGGAACCCAGGATAACTTATAAGCAACTAAAGGCCTCTTTCACACTGGCTAATGTTAATGTTCATGGGTTTACCATCAGAACAGCCTTGCACACTGAACAACAACAGTATGCAAGACTGGCATACAAACAAAAATGGGTAGCAAATTTAACCCATCTGAGAAACATGGTGGTGGTAGTGCCATTGTTTGGCCCTGTATTGCTGCATCTGAGCCAGGACGTCTTGCCATCACTGATGCAACAATGAACTGCGAATTATTCCAGCGAATTCTAAAGGAGAGTGTCAGGACATCTGTTCCTGAACTGAATTTCAAGAGGAAGTGGGTCATGCAGCAAAAACGACAGTAAAGGTTCACATACTTTAGCCATATGTAACAAATAAGGGGCCAAGTAAAATATTTGTCCTATTAGTTTATTTGGGCTCTCTTTATCTATGTATGCAGAAATACAGAGAATTCTAAAGGGTTCACAAAGTTTCAAGCACTACAGTATAACAGAATTTGTAACCATTTGAGTTTGTATTTATGCCCTTCCAAAAAAAAAAAAAAAAAAAAGGCATAATCTTTTGGACAATCTCATTATTCCACATTGCTGACAGTAACCTAACCTCCGACCCTGAGGGCGAGATGGGTACCCTGATGGCGGGTGAGGAGGGTCGTGACCTCTCTGTATCAAAGGGCAACTCGCGGCGAGGTTTCTTTTTCTTCTCAGTGTCAAGGTCCCGCGTTTCTCCCGAGGTGTGACTTGGGCTTTCTGTTCGTGTCAGGATTCCTGTCAGGAAGTCCACTATCTCATCCTAAAAGAGACAAACGAGTCTTCAGGTTATCTTGGAAATAAGCAGGTCCTTATTAGAGGTATGAAAATGTTTAGTTCAGAAGGTGCCAATTAATTCACATTGATTTTGAAATGTCAGAACTTCCAAAATAAAAATAGGACTGGTAAGCTGTGTAAAGAGTGTATTTTTGAGTTTTAAGGCTGGTCAGATATCGTAGTTCATATACTTTAAATGTACACTGGAACATACGTTGTTCTAGAAGGCTTGAGGCCTCTCCTTCAAATACAGCTTTTATGAGCCACAACGCTAATTTTATGTAAGATTTGAGTGGGGGACTGAGAAGATTTCAGAACTAACAGGCCGATCTAAACATTTAAAAAAGACCACCATAAACGCAGCATCGGAGGCCTCATCCACTGCCAGAACTCATCACAGAAAACAGGCATGAGGCTCCAAGTTCCATGTTTTAATATCACCCTCATAAAAGAGTACCAGTACTTGGATAAGGATCTCTATATTTACATATTTGAGACGATTCATCAATTTTGCAGTGCCTTCATAGCAACTTTTTATCATTAATTTAGTCTGGAACACTCTTCTTGTGGTTCAATTATAAAGTGCTGCTGCATGTGTGATTCCTCTGGTATCTCTGTCTCTGCTCTTTTAGCTTAAAGGTCCTAAATTTTGTGCTCTGAGGCGAGGTGATGTGGATGCTAAACTATACCAGCTTTTTTTTTAAAATTATTTTATTATGTATTTGTTCTTGCATTTTACTAAATAGTCAAAATCGGTGCTCTATTTAAAGTCTTTTAGCTGGTAGCCGGGTTGGCAGCTGGTAGCCTAGTGGTTAGGGTGTTCGCCCTGGAATCAGGAAGTCGTGGGTTTGATCCCCAAGACCGCTAGGCACCTCTGAGGTACCCTTGAGTAAGGTACCATCCCCACACACTGCTCCCCGGGCGCAGTGTTCCTGGCTGCCCGCTGCTTCACTTGGTGAATGGGTTAAATGCAGAGAAAGAATTTCATGCTGTTCACACTGTGTGCTGTGGTGTGTTCACGTATGGCCGAATGATCACCATCACTTTTGCTGATGTAGTTTAGGCTGCAAATCTTACGGCTCAAAAAATAGAGAACCCAATGGGGACGTATTTACAACGCTGTTTTTTCCTCATTTTCATGTAATAAAATTGTGGAATTATAAATTCATACACAGAATCTATCTAACTCCAGTTCGGCTTCACAAAATGTATCTTATCGTATCGGCATTGTGCCTCAGATGCAAAGCATATATGGGATCACTGTTTCATGTTTTTCGGGATTGTGTGGTTCTGCAGCAGTTTTGGAACACAATACATACTTTTTCTGTCAAAGCACTGGATATCATATATGATAAGACACCCGCGAGGTACCTTTTTAGAACAGACGTGGATGGTAAAGTGGACCCTCTTTCTTCTAAAAGGCTGAATCTGATCTCTTACATAGCAAAGAAATGTATTCTGTTGAATTTGAATAAACAACAACCTCCTACTTTGAACATTTTTACACAAGTGTTAAAAGAGATACTTCCCTTGGAACACTTGACATACAGTTTAAATGGTAAAACAATCATTGTTAAAGTTATGGAAACCCTTCATGGACCTGTTGTAATACATTGTAAAATGATTTCTGTAATACTGTCTCTCATTTGACATGCAGCACCCACACGTTATTTGTTTGTTTATTTTTGTGGTTGGGTTTTGTTTGTTTATTTATTCATACTATTTTGCTTGGTGATGTCATTTGTTCTGTGGATTTGTTTTTTTTCCTTTTAGTTTAATTTTCTGTATGGGGGATGAAAGAAGAAAAAGTTAATAAAAAATAAAGTAAAAAAAAAACAAAAAAAAACAAAGAACCGAAAACCAACAAAACAAATGATTATTTGAAAATTCTTATTATCTGGGACAGTCTTATTTTTTATTCTACCCTTTGTATCAAAAGAATCAAATTTAAGTAAAATTTACGTTATGAAGCACTACCTCCTGTTTCTAACGAAATGAAACCAATCTGGGTCATTGTGAGGTCAAAAATTCACAACCCATGTCCCTGTAATTGACTTCAAATGGAGGTGTGTACCTGAATGCAGCGATCCACCATGGTCTGCGTCAGGCCCTCCGTCTTCATCTTGGAAGAGCTGATCCTGCATAAAGGAAGAATTAGTAAATAAACAAAAGTTTTACACACAAGATAAAAGTTGCTTTGCCTTAGAATACTAAGGTATTACCCTGTTAAAAAATCAAGTGGTATTTCATATGTATTAAAAAAAACAAAACAATCAAGAACAGCTTTGTACTCTCCCACGGACATTAGCATTGTTTGCTCTCAATCACATTTTGCACATCTGCACACCGGACATCTTTGGAAACCGGACGTCTTTGCACTCAACTACCACAACATATATCTGCTTCTTTATACCCCAACCTTTTTTTCCTTCTAAATGTTTGTTGCACTGTTTCTTGTTACACTGTCTTTGCTGTACTTTTTGCCTTCATGTCATAAGTTGTGTGGGACTGTTTTTGTGCTGTCCGTGCACCTGGAACTGTAAGAAACGCAATTTCGTTCAGTCACATACTGTGTGTGTGGAAGGATGACAATAAAAGTCAACTTGACTTGACTTGACCAGGGTATACAATGGAATGGCTATTTTTTCAGACTGAGAAGTCCCAATTGTCAAAATGGATGCAAACACATTTTTAAAACTGAGGTTTTGCGCCACTCAAATTGTGCTTGAAACTTTGTGAAACCTATAGAAACACTAGAATTTTCTATATTGCTGCAATGTGTTCTTTTTGTTCGATTTGTTTCTGCCAAAACATTCAACAAAAGAATGTCTCTTGCTCTCTGTAACAACGCAAGTCTTTCACTTTTTGTCAATTGTTTCATTTCAGTTACATAAAACTGCCAAGATATGTGTGATATGGCAGAAAGCTTTGTGAATTCCTCCAAAAGAGACAGTGGAGCAATTAAAGCACTCAAATCCAAATCTTACTCAAATCACCCAGATATTATCAGCCTGGACCACATTTTAATCCCACCAATACATCCGTCAGAGGATGACAACCAAACTGTGCTGTTTGCACGACCAAATCTTAGGAATATTTCAGTAATCGTGAGCTAATATTGCCCTATTGGTGAGCATGTACATGTAGTAACTGATAATCAATACAGTACAACCCCTCCCACACACCTGAGGTTGTCATCAGCCCCTCCGACAACCACCATGCTGTTGTCTGCTCGGATCTTCTCCCTGAACTCCTCCATGTTCTCCAAGCCACACTGCAGTGCATTCTGGCCCACCACAAACAGTACAGGGGTTTTCATGTCCAGCAAGGGGTCGTCCACATCCTGACCAACAGAAATACAGCAGTCAGTTCTCTATATTTTTTAAACTAAATAAAACCACAGAGAATGTGAAGGCACCAGATTCTGTTAAATCATATATGCCTATAAAACATAAATAATTACATTAACAGATTTCAGGTATGATTCACTCAATCTATACATAATAAACAAAGTGATATTTGATTATTCTTCATTTAAATAGCCAATCTACATGTTAGATTATATTTTTAATGCCCGATTCCTTTAAAATGCAAGGACTATATTGCTGAGAACCCTAGGAATTTAAGCACAGAATGACACAGAATCCACGATCAGCACGTTTAATCTGAACCTTCTCAACTCAGTCTTACCCCTCTGGGTCCATTGACTGTTTGTAGAGGGAATCCCAGACATACAACAGCAGTCACATACTCCATAAGGGACACCTGCACAGACAGCATACAGTAATTCATTTACACAGCAGAGCAAATAAAAGGCTCCCCCAAATCATAAGCCATGGGACTTACATGGCAGGCGATCACGGCACCAACATTCCAGCCCACCAGGATAATGGGTTTGTGGGGAAAGTGACTGTGAACCTGGAAACATAAAGTCAATTCAATTACATGCTAAATAATTGATGACTGAGAACCTGACAGTTAATGGATAAAGATATCAAACTATGTATTACTGCTATTAAATGCCACTAAATATTTAAGGCCAATGAACTACCGGGCTGACAGATAAGTGACTCGGCTAATATTCTGAATGGTGCATCACCCGGATGACTGAATCACTGTCTCTGGTGCATCACCCGGATGACTGAATCACTGTCTCTCTAACTAAAAGTAATTTATGGATAATAACCCACGGATATTACAGGAATCATTTAGCCCTATAAACATGCATGCGAGCGAGGTCTCACCTCTATAACCTTCCCCCGGACTGTGCCGACCATGTGCTCCAGGCACTGAGTGATGCCTAAGTTAGATCCACTGCCCACATGAGTAGTTATGGGGATGACCTGAAACAACAGAATGCCAGATATTAGCTTTTTCTTTAATCAAAGACTGCCTAATTAATTTAAACATATACAATGCATACTATTTTAGAGGTAAAACATGGTTGAATTTTAGTAAAAACAAGGGGATAAGAGTGGTCATCGGTGTGCATGACCTGTCAATGACTAGAGTGCAAGAAAGAGAGAAAGAGAATTATGTTTGTGTAATGACTTGCCTTCCCCAAGCAGGAGAGCTGCGACTGCCAGAATCTCATTCGTCGAGAGGCGGAGAGGCTGGGGACACTGGGTGTGGATGGACAAAGCAGGATGAGGGGGGAGCCAGGAAGTTTACTCTAAAAATGTCATAGAGAAAACAGAGACCAAAAAGTGATCACACTGTAAAATCATGAAAAATTTACAGTAATTGCCCCGACGTGTTCGTAAAAAAAAAAAAATAATAAAAAAAAAATCTCAATGAAAGTAACAAACTGTCTAGACAGTCACCATCCGTGAGACAAAAAAGTTGTTCAGACAGTTTTTAGAGTTGAGAATCACTGAACCAAAAGAACAATGGTGCTAACAATGAAAAGGAGCAATTAACAAACATAAATAGCTTGGCGTTATGACACAAATAATGGTAGACAAGTCTGGAGCAACTTGAGAGAAACTTGTGTGTACCGGTTTGTTCTGGGACAACACGCCCACAGCTGGGTCCCACGGTCGCTTCAGCAGAAGGGAGAGTGCCTCAGAACCCGCAGCGCCCGTTTTGGCAGACGATGACTGAAGCATTCGGTCAATCAGAGATGGGACCTAATGGAACACAGAGAGAGAGAAAATCATAAACCTCACCTGTAGGAATGTGCTAGTAATGACAATAACAGGAAAATTTTAAATAAATTATGATTTTTACTACTACTATTTTCAGAAGAAGAAAAAATCGTAATTATACTCTTAAAATAACTATTGATATTCTTATTAGTATACACGTCTCTCAAACTAAAGTGCATTCATAAAGTGAATAAATAGGAAACAACAGAACCAAACACAGCACAACATAACATATTAAAAGACAGACAATATGACTAACAGAGGCAAGCAACAGAGTAAACGTAAGGACAAGCAATAGACAGTAACCACACACAAAATCAAGTTCAGACAAAGAAAGAGTTTAACAGTCCTGGGTGGCTCACCTTGCTTTTGAGTGTTTGCAGGACATCTAGGTAGGCAGCCAGCATGGCCAGACTCAGAGATTCCACCAGGGTGCAGTGGAGCCACTGGGTCAGCTTAGTGTCCCAGTTCACACTGGCTAGTGCATGCCGAACTTTACGGGCACATTTGTCCACTGCAATCCTGCGCAGGACCGGCTCATTACCAGCCTGAGAGGAGGAAAGAAGAGGTTAGGAATGTGCACATTCATCAAATGTATAAAAAAATCACCACTGGGGATTCTACTGTTCAGTCTTAAATAAGATAAACGTCCAGCTAATACAATCTAAAATGTTTTCCTGACTGTGTTATGAACATGTCCACTAGAGACACAGAGAGTTTACGTTATTACTTCGGTAACCATTTACATTTCAATACTTCTACACTACAGCTAAAGTTCAGGTAGGTCACAGTAGCACAGCTGAAGCCTGAGGGGAACTCACGCTTTCATTGGCCAGCCTTGCCAGCCTCTCAGCCTGCAGAGCCTTTAGTACTTTATTAAACAGCTTGTTTTGAGTCATGGTCCAGCCAGTCCTAGAGAAACACATATAAAAAAAAACAGCCTCAGCAATCCAGTGTTTCACTCTAGGGATTCTATCTTCCTGCATAACAGTACTATACATGTACATATCTCTCACTCACACTCACACACACACACTCACACACACACACACAGTAAGTCTTTCATTCAGGCCTAATTACACGAATACAGGTATCCCAAAAGTGATAAGTGCTTAACTCTTTCTTACTTGTTAATATGTTCTTCCCAGTCGTCTGGAGGTGGAGGTCCATCAGCGACAGTTCGGGCAAACAGAACATGACGCTCACACTCATTCATAACACTACGTGCCTTCTGGTTGTCGTAGAGAGGCATAGGTGTGGGTGTGACTGTCTCCACATCAATGGACAAGTCCACGTCACTGGATAAGGTAATCATAAACACCCATAAGATTATGCTTACTGACAGGCCTATGGCACTGGGAGAGTAGCCCTTATGCTGTTCTCACTGGATATTCATGAAGCTCCTTAGAGTAACAGCCAATCTAAGATCTGAATCCTTATCATTATGTGCATTATTATCTTATTATGTGCAATAGTCTTAACACGTGCAATATCGTGCAGTTTTTTTATTGGGTGCAAAATCATTTCATTACATTTCATTATTATGTGCAATAGTCTTACCATGTGAAATCTCACTATTATATGCAACATTATATGCAGTAACATACTCGGCATAGTAAACACCTCTCTGTGTTACTAGTAAACCACTTAACTGTTAGTTATTCATCTACAAGATTAATACTCCAGCATTTGCGTATATAGGACAGTGTATTTTTTTACATAGTTTTTCTGCAGAGTTTTTATTTAGACTTTATATTTTATATTGTTTGTGTCTCTGTGTCTGTGCAATATCCTCTGGGACCAATAAAGTTTTCTGATCAGGTTGCTGTCAGTGGGTTCACAGTAAGATGATCCTATTTACTACTATTCTGAGAAGCTTTGTGAATAGTGAGAGCTGGAGCAAAATGTAGATATGATGTTAACAGAACAAACCGACTTGTGTGAGCCTTTAAATACTTTCAAACATCAAATGAGCTCTAAAAAACACTCACACAGAGGAATCTGGCTGCCGCCGTGGGGTGACAAACAGCATGCGGGTGGGCCGGGCACTACTGGCATCTGGGTGCGCGTTCCATGGCTTGGCATAGCTGTGGTCCAGGAAGACCAGATCAAGCTCTCTCTCATGCACAGACAGCTGGAAAAGCAGCGATGTTCCCATCCTACGGGCCGACGTCTGGAAATCCCTCTCCCCACTGCCGCGGTACATGGTTCACTAGCTCCTCGTGGGAGCCTCGAAGATCCCAAGAGGATGCAGTGCATGCAGCACAAACATGGGATCCGTAGACCTGAGAAGAGGGAAAGAGTCAAAAGGGGCTGCTCTGGTCAAACGTTTAACCATGGAACGAGACCATTACTGAGTTCAAATATTACTGTATTTCAGTTCCCAATTCAAGTTAGCAGATCACCTGCCCTCTCTAATCCTGGGGTTCAGAGGACTTGGATTGGGAAACCCCCTGTTCTATCTTTCATTACATGGAAGAATCAACATATGTACTGACAGGATAAAAACACAGGAAACTACTGCTTATTAAAGTGGCCCCTTATGGGCACGTAAACACCACAACACACAGTGTGAACAATGTGAAAATCTTCTCTGCATTTAACCAAGCAAAGCAGTGGGCTGATCGGGGAGCAGTGTGTGGGGACAGTACCTTGCTCAAGGGTACCTCAGTGGTGCCACTAGCATTCGTGGGATTCAAACTCACAACCTTCTGATCGCAGGGGCAAAACCCTAACCACCAGGTCACCAGCTGCTTGGGGTGAGAATAGATCCCCAGTCATCTGGGTGAAAGTCCTGTGCTCTACCCGTTAACACCACTGGGTTAACGCCTGTCAAAGTTAGGGCAGCTGGTGGCCTAGTGGTTAGGGCGTTGCACCTGCGATTAGAAGGTCATAGGTTCGAATCCCAGGACCACTAGTGGCACCACTGAGGTACAACTGAGCAGGGTACCGTCCCTCACTCTGCTCCCTAGGCGCTGTTTTCCTGACTGCCCCCTGCTTCACTTGGTGAATGGGTTAAATGGCAGGCTGCTGCATCCACGATGTGGGAAGGAGGGATTCCGCAGGTCTTTCCTTCCAGCCGCTGTCAGACTGTACAACAAAGACCTTGCAGTTGACCACACACACGGAGACACACATCCAATACACCATGGTAGTTTCTCTTATGTGCAATATTTTCTGATGCAACATGTGCAATTTTTGGGGTAGAATATTATCACTGGGTGAAATGTGCAATTTATAATGTGCAACTCTTCTGCTGCATTATTACTGTTTTTTGTCAATGCCTGTCACTCCATTGCGTACCTGTGTATATATATATACACATACATATATATATATATATATATATATATATATATAACCACAGTGTTCTTACATATATTTATATATCCACTCTCATATTTATATATCCATATCTTTATATATCCACTCCACACTTATCTAAGTTTACATATTTGTATATATTTTTCGATACACATGTCCATATTTATATTTCTAGATTGTATAGTGTACTTTTATACTGTACTGTTGGTGTAGTTTTTTATTCTATTGTTTTTAATTTTTGCTGCTTTTACCTTTGTACTGTCCACTTTCTGCTGTGACAGTGCAAGTTTCCCACTTGTGGCCCTAATAAAGATTTATCTTATCTTATCTTAAATGCTGTGATGTGTTCAGGTATGACAAATGGTCACTTTACCCTTTACAGTTTACACAAACAACCTGCATATACAACGAACACAGTATTCACTTCCAGAATAAACTTTTTCACGCACTAAACCTTAACCAAATAGCCTGGGTCAGTGGTTTTTCTAGTCCAGACCCCGGGAACTTGAACTGGAACCTCTTGCATAAGCTGCACCACTGGTAACCCAACGGCAACTCTCAGACTGGCCTGACACACTCCTCCCCGGATAGCTCACAAGCAGGCTCAACAGTGGAAATGCCTGTTTTTCGCAGTATATATCACACCTTCTGTACAAAACCAGTAGAAAACTGGTAAAATGGGCTACTATGTGTTTTATTAAACTGTCTAGCTGGCTATGCTACGTCTACCCACTCCACATGCTAGCACAACAGCTAGCACGTTAGCTCGTCTGGTTACTTTCTTACATTTTGACTTTATTTACTTACTCTCTCAGGCTACTGTGATAAACCTGAGTAACTTCACGTCATTGTGTTCCGACTCAGCCCATTCGAAGGTGTAAATTAACATTATTTTAAGAGACTAAACGTGAAAAAATCAGCGATGTTCTCTCTGTCTGATCATGGCCGCCTTCTTTTGTTTTGCCACCACCCCGCCTTTGCGGGATACAGGAAAACACGGACTGGATTCCGCAGAACGCAATGGGAGAACACGGATTGGATTCTGCACAATGTCGTAGGAAAACGTTGGTATGTTATAAAACCCGGACCGGACTATTAATAGCGCCATGGGCGCTCCACTGGAAAACCCGGAGTGGATCTTCATACAACACTTCAAATGAGAACGGAGTGATGGCACAAAAACACGGACTGGCGTTTATCACATGAATTCCCGATTTTGGTTCTGCAGTCCGTTGAACTGCACATTTCAGTGCTCTAAAATAACATAAAAAGTGTTTTAGCAGAACTGGGACTGAGAAAAACTGCAATGAAAAATATCTGATCTATGGAAGAATGTACAGTTTTGGATTTACGTGCCAAGAGTCCTTCAAAAGAGAAGTAACCAAAACAATACAGACTACCGCTCTAATTCATTTATTCATTTTCTGTAACTGCTTAATCCTCACTAGGGACGCAGGTACCTGGAGCCTATCCCAGGGCCAACGGGTACGAGGCAGGGACTCAGCCAGGGAAAAAAGGGCACCCCCTCCCCCGAAAAAAAATCACACAGACTGTATGGAGAACTAAAAAATATACCGTGTCTTTATTAATTAATAAACAATTAATGTCATGCATATCACACAACAAAAATGATTACTTCCATCATTTATGCTTCTTGTTAAAACAAATGTTCGAGAATAACCATCAGCAGACGTGTACTTTTCCTACCAAAACATTTAGCATATGATAACCTAACATGCTATCTGGTTCGTTATGTGGGAAACTGAGGCCGGACATATAAAGATTTGAATTCATTTCATGAAAAAATGATGACGATAATTCGTTGTTAATCATTTCTACAACTTAAAAACTCACCTTTTCTTACTAGGTCAATGTGTAATGGGCAGTTGCAGAATGCAGGCTGTGGCTCTAGTGCCGTGGATGCGTGTGACGCAGCTAAAAGGGAAACAGACCGGCTGAGCTTTCAGAAACCAGCTACATCCACTCACTTTACCTATAAGTTTATCGAGTGGAAGTGAATAGCTTGATGGCGAAGTTACTAGTCTCAGAATGAGTCTGTAACGTTAATGTTACTACCATATTCATTTCTCTACCTTACATGAAGCGTTTCGGGTGGCGTTTTTAAAAATGCGCGCAGTTTGCCACCGCTCAGTAGGTGCGCAGTGCAGAGAATGGGCCGTTCAGGTAGCGGCGGTGAAGCTGTTGAGTTGCTGCTGTATGTGACTGAGCTCCGCCCAGCGCGGCAAATTAAAAAGCATATTCCTGATGAAAATGACTTCCGCATCTTTTTTATTCTTCGCGCGGCGAAAGCTCGCGACAATATATTATATATATTTTTTCTAGGAGGGGCAGCTTGAGTCAAATAGGGCAGGCGGGCAGTTGCCCGGGCAACCTCAGCCCTGCCCTGTGCACGTCCCTGTTTTGGACTGTGGGAGAAATCCGGAGACCCTGGAGGAAACCCACACAACCACGAGGAGAACATGCAAACTCCACACACACACAAGACCAGGACCTGGATTGAAACCCCCAACCCTGAAGGTCTGAGGCAACAGTGCTACCCACTGCCACCCTGGAGGCTCCCATAATGAGCACAAAACTCATGTTCAAGGTACTGCCAAACTTTAAACATACAGAATAGGGAATATGTTATTCTGAGCTTCAGATTTTTGCATTTAAGACAAAATAAGATAAGATAAACCTTTATTAGTCCCACAAGTGGGAAACTTGCATTGTCATGGCAGAAAGTGGTGAACAGTACAAAGGTAAGAGCAGCAAAAACAATAGAATAAAAACTATACCTAACAACAGTACAGTATATAAAAAGTAAACAATACAAATAATAAAAAATAAAAGAATATATAAAAATACACACACACACACACACACACATATATATATATATATATATATATGAGTATATGTATGTATATATGTACAGAGTGGATATATAAATATATGTAAGAACACTGTGACTATGTGTATACACGGGTACACACTGGAGTGACAGACATTGACAAATACAGTATTAATGCACCAGAAACAGTAATAATGCACCAAGATAAATTACATATTTATAAATTGCACATTTCACCCAGTAATATTCCACCCCCAAAATTGCACGTTGCATCAGAAAATTGTATTTAAGCCAGAGCTGACCTCAAATGTGAATATAGTGCCAACACCGTGCTAGACACAAGAAAATTAAGCAAATTAATAGGGTTCTACATTAAATATTGCGATGTGTATCACACTTTATAATTTTATGACCGTGCTTCAGTGTAAAATTCAAAAGTTCATGAAATAAGCTGGATTAAGTTTGTGTAGGCTAATCACAGAATTCTCTGACTAGATATAGATAATATAAATTTATTTATTCTCACATGTTACAACATTATTAACAGGCCTGTTTATTTAATGAAATTATAAACAGCATTGGCCTACCTTCTACACTTTCACAAATTTCAAACCCCATGGTTATGATGAAATTCGAATTAATGTATAAAAGCTTGAAATAAACTCATTAGATTGCATGAGTGGACATTAAATTTAGTTACAGTAATCCGTCACTGTTAATGAATTCACCATTTGATTTAAGATATATTACATATTCCAAATTATCACAAAAAAGTTTTGAAAGTTCAAGAGTAGGGTGTTTGTTTACATGGCCTGGCTGTGTCCTTAAGCCTCAGTTGTGTACAATGCTTGGCACATATACATTTTTTTCACCCCATATGGCGTGCTCAGTAAAAGCTTTTAATACAAGTCAGTGTGAAATACATATAAACTGTATATCTTAATCATTTATTTATTCTGTCTCCTTCTACACTGGTCTGTTCAGGTACAGCGGATACATTCTACACTTCATATAACACTTTATCTCCTTAAATACTGGTTTCCACTTGATGACACACATTATTTGTTATTTGCTTTGTATATTTTATACTTATAGTTACAAGAGAAGCATCTACAGAGCTGCAAATCTTATCTCCTTGCACTGAACATTCCTGTGTATTGCAATGACAAAGATATTCTATTCTATTCTATTCTAAAGAGGCTTTTTATATGTAAGATATATTCCAAATACATTGTTTCATTCCGAAATATATTCAATACACTATAGAAGATTAGACAGCATTTTTTTATGGTTCAGCCACATTTTGATAAATGCACTTTACATGTATTTCTTTGGTTTTGATGCATGTGTTCTGTTCATGGGTTCTGTTTTATGAAGAATACCATCATTTTCCAAAGAAAATCATGTATCTCCATTTTAAATTATTTTATTTACTTTTCTGTCTGTTGAGCATATATACTGTGGTGTATGATGACCAGGCCAATAGAGATGGACTGAAATGACTTGGGGCAAAAAATTTTACATTGACTTCCAGTAGAAGTAAAGAAAATGTTTTACATTCTCCTGTAAAGTTAATGTTGGACAGCTATGCAGAATCTATGGTTAGCACGACTGATTTAGCACGGTAGTGAAGGGTCATCTCTGCTGACGAGGTTGGCCTGGCATGTCTGGTAGTCGTACTCCACAGTGCAGGTTGCAGGATTCGGGTTGCTTGGTGGTACAATCCTGAAAACAAATAGGGCTTTAATGTCAGAGCGTAGGCCTAAACACCCCAAAAGATGCGTTTACAAAGGTTAAATATGAGGAGAAACTGAACTGACATTGAACTGATGTTGAACCGTTTACTTTTAACCAACTTTATATTATTGTGACATTAACTGTGGTGTAGATTTACAGATTTAAATGATTCACGCTTCATGTTTTCTCCATGCAGATAAGCATTGTTCCTGTTCCAGCATCGCCTGCAGCAGCACAGATAACAGTAAACAGCATGATGCTGCGTTAGTCAGGAGAAAAAAGGAGAACTGCCGCTCTTACGTGTCACAGCAGGTCATGCCAGTGGAGGAACAGTGACATTTGTAACACTGTGAGTTTGTCCAGGTCGAACCCATTTCGTGATCGGACCCATCGGTTTGATCAACACAGTTGGTTTGATCTAGAAAGAGAGTTACTGTTACATACAGCTCTGGGAAAAAATAAGAGAGCACTGCAATTTACTTTAAAATCAGCATCACTATGAGTATGAGAACCATTCCATGCCAGTGTCTGTTAAATTCCTCCACAAGCACCTCATTCTGCTTTATGAGGTAC
>JBBPCZ010000017.1:1482349-1499820 GCA_037974445.1 Brycinus macrolepidotus | reverse complement strand
TACTGATACACTCTGAGTTCTGAGGGTAAACACCGGTTCTAGACTGTTCTACACCGTTTATATTTACTGAAATCAGATTTTACTGATACACTCTGAGTTCTAAGGATTAAACCATTTGCTCCATAAAGGCAGGTCACTGTAAAATATGTTAGACCTGTTTGTAATGCATTTTTTTTATTTGTTAATATGAAAGTGATATCGTTAAATCAATACAAATACAATATCTGCATAAGAACTTAAAACTATGAGTATACGTTTCCTAAAATGTGGATACTTAAATATTTAACTTCTGATTAATGACCTTATTTGAGCTCCAGCACCCCCTGCGAACCTGGTTAAGTAGCATAAGCGGTTTAAATGATGGGTTCATGGATGAATTACAGTGTTCACATTTTAACTAAAAGATATTTAGTAATTCTTTTTTTTGTTTTAGATGAATGAGAATTAGCCCTGCCGTTTGCAGTTTAAGTGCAGACTAAGCGTAGTGCATATGAAGGCCCTCTGTAATGAGACTGTTGCCTTGGTCACATCTTAGCTAGTTCTCACTTAATAACATTGCCAAGGTGTTGTTTTTTTCTTTCTGACAGGGTTTATTATTAGGGTTTATTATTAAGGTTTATTAGGGTGTGTAACTTAACTTGCAGTAACTTGGTTAAAAGCAGATGTTGATTTAAGTCTAGCTTTACAGGTATGAAGAACAGATGTGGACTAAAGCACTGATGTACGGCACTCTGGATAAGAGCGTCTGCTAAATGTCGTAAACATAAACGTAAACGTAAACGTAGAAGCACTTCAGAAATCTGATGAGGGTTGGACCAAAGTGAAAAAACAAAACAAACCTGAGTTTGAAGTATAAAGTTGATCAGTATGACAAATTCAAAACTCATAATAATTGCAGTTCTGCTTAGCTGCATTGCTGCACTGTGCCGGTAGATGGCACTAGTCCTACATGGCCTAGACATCATCTCCAACTTCTGTCTCAGAAAGAAGATGGAAACATTCAGTTTGGGGTTAAAGGCTGGGAGACAGTGCCATCTGATCCATGCACACATATGCATTCTCTCTCTCTCTCTCTCTCTCTCTCTCTCTCTCTCTCTCTCTCTCTCTCTCTTTCTTAGAAGTGAGGGCTCGAGAAACTGGGGCAATGAGAAGTGTGTCAGGCTCTTGACTTCTTGTGCATCTCTGTTTACATGTGTGCATTTGCCTGACAGTTGTTGTTATTGTTGTTGTTGTTGTTGTTGTTTTTAAGGAAATTTGAATTTCAATTCATTTCACTGCACTCTCCTGGACAACTGAAAGTATCTGTTTTTTTCTTCTTCTGGACTTCACCAACTCCAAAAATTCCTGAACCTTTAAAGGCAGGGAGAGGTTTTCTTTTCAAGGATGGTTTTGGGCAGATAACACACTCAAGACTGCAAGAAGGATTATCCACATCGAAGTAGCCTCTGTCCTGGACAGTTCTCTTCGTTTTTCTTCTCATGGTGTGAGCCTGGTTGCTGTCTGACTGCTTAGTTGCTGAGCATTGCACCAGGACCATGGCTTACACTCTGTGGAAGGGCTGGTGGATAGTGGCAGTGCTGTATTTTGTGGTGGTCCATATCGCGGATGGGAACGCAGGGTTACCTCCAGAGAAAGGAGCAGCAGCACCTTCCTGCTATGGAGGGTTTGACCTTTATTTTGTTCTCGACAAGTGAGTCATCCATCTCTTCCTTATTGTGCTGTCTTTGTGCACTAGGATGCAGTGCTGCTTCAGCAGTAAAGTTCAGATGAAGGTTGCCTTGGGAATTTATCATGGCCTGAGGTCATTGGCTACATTATAACTTGGTCTTGAAAACTACATTACAATCATTAGAGCTTCAATCTCTGCCTGATTCAAATTCAGCTATTTAAGCATAATGCGATGGTGACTTCTAGCGGGTGTGTGGCTCTTGTTGATTATCTACAGTTTTGGGAATCATCTCCAGCTCACAGCATGCAGTTAAGATGTTGTTGATGTTGATCAGAATGATGGTGGTGATGATAAACAGAGTTATCTCCAGAGATTCCTGCATTCTAGAAATCCATGTACAATTTGAAGGAGCTGAGGTTGGGGTCAGAGATGATTTTCTGAAGAAGTTGTTAAAGAAGTCAATTCATCAGTTAAGGATGTATGAGAGGAAGAATAGTTAGTGGATCACAGCAGCTGGATTGTTCTTCATCAGTTTCTGGCTGTTGTGTCTAGATCATTGCTTTCACTGGTTAAATCAAGATGGTGATGATGATGAGGATGATTGCTAAGCTCGGAGCAGATTTCTTTCCAGAAACAGTCTAATGGTTGATCTCCAAGTTTGCTTTTGGCAGCTGACCTCAGGTTGAGGATAGGGTCAGCACTGACGTTTTTAAGGAGCCGCATTCACTTTGGACAGCTGAGGATTCAGAACAATTGTGGTGTTGACAGTGAAAATGAGATGCATGACATGACATGACAAAGATACATGCATTTCTTAATTGCAGTCTTGAGAGATGAAGAACATCTTTTTAGCCTCACATGGAAACATCAGGTCTTTGTCGGTTTCTGCATAAGCGCTATTTCTGCAAAAATGTTTATTAAGTGCTTTTCGACCACTGCTAGTGTGGATGTAATTGGCAGTGTGAAAACTGGCATAAGCAAACCTATTTAGTGTCAGCTCCTCCTTCTTTAATTAGCCTTACTCCGTCAAAAATGATGACTCCATTTTCAGGGTCATTGCGGTCATTCTGACTTGCTCTGTGTAGCGCCTCCTATGGTTCGCTTACAAATGTACGGCTTAGTTGAACCACCGTTGATTTGGGTGCCGTTGGTCTTTAAAAGACAATAACAGCTCTTTAGGCCTCAACAGATGTAAGATTTAGTTAAAGTTGTGGTGTGTTTATCTCTCTTGCAACTAATGATTCTTGTGATTGTGTTATGCAGCATTTCTTTGCGGCACCAACTCAAGAGAAACAGTTCTGTTAATAGAAACCAGTGCACCAGAAGTGGGTCAGTGCTACACATGGAGAGCCGTTTACTTATGCTTCTTTGAAATCCATCAAAACGGAGTGTTTACTTGGGCTCTGTTGTCTTTGGCCACCTTGGCTGTAATATGTTATTTCCATACATTATACCAATATCTACCATAGCACCATCTGCCAAAATCTCTTGAGCAGTGCTGTAATAATGCTCTTCCAATGTGTGTATGTTTATTAAATATAGAAACAGCTTTGGATCCCAGGCTATGTAAAATGTTCTACTCATACATGATGGTACTGGTGATCATGCTCACTGATATAACCTACCATATTCATAACCTGCCATTACCTATAAACCAGCCGTAGCAAGGCAGACATTATTCTAACTTCTCTTGACTTTTTCTTCATTGTTATGGAACACATTTCTGTCCCATAGCCCAAGCTCACCGCATTACTAGTGTTTCGAGGTTCTGATATTTCGTGGTAGGTTTCCATGTAGATTTTGTCATTGGCTTGATTGTATAATTGGATCGGAGAAATGCGATTGGCTTCTTTGACAGAGCAGCAAGAGGACTCAGACAGCTCTGTAAGCCAAGGCCCGAGACAGGCCGAATTAATGGATAGACAAATGGAAAAGCATCTGGTTCAAATTGCAGAAGTGTCTTGCTAGCAGCAACGAGCAGTACTGTCCTCACTGCTTTCTCATTATCAGCTGCTCATGTCTGACTCAACAAAAACATTTGTTTGTGATATTTAGGTGAAGAAAAGTCAGATGTATTTATAAGTCTGAGTGGACCAGATAAGTTCTCATTCACCCGTGCTGCTCTGACCATGTTCTTGTCAGTCCAAGCAGCTAATGATTACATAACACTGTAATGTAGTGAAATTGGAAATGAATGAAAATCTTTGATGAAATCGTTTGCTGCCATCTGGCATGGCGGAGCGTTGTCATATGTGTGCTCTTAAGTGTAATTTCAGTGGGCAGTGGGATTAAACACAGTAACAACACTTATGTAACATCCCTCTGCAAGCTACTCCAGTTTGAAGTTTGTGGGTTTGAGGCCTGAGCCAGTTCATGTGGTCACTAGGGCCTGTGAAGGCCATTTATAGCGTCCTGAATTAATTCATATGGCATACGTCTTCTCGAGACATTGCACACCATGACTGAAATCGCAAACACCGAACAAATGCAGTATGTTAATGTAACGGTGTGGAAAATAATGAAAATATAATATCACAGTGGTCAGACATCGTCTGATACTCTACAGATATCTTAGTTACTAAGACATTAACTATATACCCTATAATATGTATATCAGCTCGCTCTCTCCCTCACTACATATTTATATACGAATAGTGCGAATAGTGATGAATATATATATATATATATACATATATGTCAAGTAGGCATGGTATTGCTAGGAATTCACTGAAATCGATATTGATACTGATACTGCTTTTTGACACCGATACTTGTTGATACTCTTATTTATACTACTCTTCATCATTTGGTGCAAAAAATAGAGACATCACATTAAAAGACATAAAAAGATTCAGCGGTTATTACTTTTTGAGAGAAATAATGAACTAAGCTGTGCTTTGAGGCTTCTGTAAATATAATGAGGGAGGAGCGATCACGACAAATATCTGGTCAACAAATGTGTGTTGGTGATGTGCAGAGCGCCCCTCCCGTCCCTCCCGTCCCTCCCACTGATCCAGTCCAGCATCAACCATTTAAAAATGCAGCTGTGTTAGAATGCATTAATGCTGCATAAGCACCGATAGCAGCATCATTTGTCGAGGAGATTCTACATATTTCAGTACTGACCAGTCAGGAACTGGTACCAATTTAGTAGTGGTTCTTGAAACCCTATAAACTGGGGCACTTTGTAATTTACAATTGCAGACTGTAGTCCATCTGCTTCTCTGCATCACACTATTCATCAATAGTCAGGGCCCCCACAGGACCACCAGTGAGGAGGTATTATTTGGGTGGTGGATCATTCTCAGTACAACAGTGACACTGGCATGGTAGTGGGAAGTTTGTATGTGTGTGTGTGTGTGTGTGTGTGTGTGTGTATACACACACACATACACTAATGCTTCACCAATTTATGCCATCCATGGTATTTTAATAAACATGAGGTATGAGGTAATGTTTTAGATAATGTTTTACTCAGGCAATGGATTCATTAGCAAGAGCAAAAACATTCATGAGCTAATGTTAATTATGTAGCAAGATGTGAATAGTTGGACCAAAACAGCTTTTAAAAGTGTGTGCAAGTGCTGGACTTATCCCCTTTCTCTTATGGCTTCATTCTGGACCAAAGCCAAGAGTCAGCGTGTAGTTTTGGGCAATACCATCAACAACAGAGCTACAGCAAGACATGTTGCTATATCACTGGCTGATTGCTAGTTGCATTGCTTGTCAGTATTAAAACAGCTAGTTATCTGTAACTAACCATCCTTTAAGACTTTGCAGGAGAGTTTTTAGACTTGAGTAGTTTGAGCAGTCCTGTTTTCCAGATTTAGTGCTGTAATGTTCACACTGGCATAGACAGCACTGAAAGTTCAACCATAACTCCTGGATTTCACGAGACCAAAGCATATGCAGGCCTATAGTACCTGATCGCCACATGGCAAAGCAAGCTGCTTTACACATGGACAGAAACTGCTGTTTTACACTGATCTGGGAGCAGTTTTGCTGGTTCTACAAACCTAATTCAACTTGAACTTGGTCACGCATAGCTAGGTTAATACTGGTGTAATAGCAGCTGTTTAATGAAGGTGCAGAGTGGCTGAAAAACTAAAAAGTAACACATTAAAACAAGATTTAATGGCTAATTCGGCCTACACGTTTAACTATTTTATTTGTTGGATGTTTTCATGTGCTAGTGCACCTTTTTCTCCTCTCTTTGTGTCAAACCCTTTCACCGTCAGCTCCAGATGTTCCAAAGTTTTGGCCTTTTTTGGCAGTCGGCCCTGCAGAGGGACTCGTATCTTAGTAACGGCAGAAGAAGCGAGGGAGGGGTAGATGGGGGTGAATGAAATGATGCATCTGTGTTTGAAACATTTTTGTCACATTCCCTAACCATACTGACCTCAGTCCACACTCTCTCTGACATCGCACTTTTATGCACCATTGGATCATTTAGATACGGTGAGGAGAATGGATTCCAAATTTGTTCCTGGTCTGATATAGTTGCATGTTTGGTAACTCTGAGTAAAACCCAACCAAAGTGCCTCAACCTTTTATTGCCTAACTGCTCATCTCAAAAGGATGTGCAAAGAATGTTGACCAGTCTGGTGCCAGCATCTGCTTCGTAGAGTGGGTCTGGGAGTCTCCACGCTGTATCATCGACTGTATTTGTTGAAGTCTATTAGTCTGAGGCTTTGCTGGTCTGGAAAACCAGGACATGCTCAAACAAAGCTGACTTTTCCCAGCGGTATAATAAACAGACATCTGTCTGTAAATCTAGATAATTATGGCTTGGGCTTAATTCTGGAATGCTGTTATTATCTAAGTGGGTCAAACAAATCTCCCCTCCCTCCATCCCTCAACCCCCAAAACAAATGTCCTCGCTGACCCAGGCTCTGAGGTCACCTCTGGGAAATCATGACTTCATGTCTACACTTTTTATAGACTGGCAGAGCAGCCTCATAAACATGAACTGAAATGTGCTTAATTGATAGAATTTGAGTGTCTTTGAAGAGCGTATGGGAATGAGACATTTGAAACAGTTCGGTGATGGTCCACCTCAACTTCAGCTCTATAATGTGTAAAAACAAAAGGTTCCTAAATGGGTAGGGCCTTCATCTTATCTACCTCATTTACAAAAGAGCCATCCATTGAATGATAACCAAAAATGGTTCTACTATGACGCTACTCTAAAGAACTCTTTAATTTTAAGAATGTAACTGTAGTTCCTTTAGCAGGTGTGTAATATAACGCTGATCAGAGTTCCACTCCAGCTTGGAGGTATTTTCCCACCAGACATGGCATCATACCATTTAAGCTCACATCTGGAATAGAAACCACTTCACCAGTCTAGCTTCGTGATGTAATAATTACTCCAAAATTAGATACAACAACATGATCCACAGAAATGAGGCAATTAGGCCACGGCAATTCATCAAGAAGTGGCTTTTTGCAGCATACAATCAGTCTACATCTAGTCAACTGCAGTTAGCAGATGGAGGGCTTTATTGAAAATATGGGCACATTATGTCATATGCAATCAGGCTTATTTGGCAGGGCTGTGTTTGAAAAGAGGTGAAAATGTGGATAATGGCTGTTTGGGTTTCTAGATGTGCTAAACGAAAATGAGGGTCCCGTTCGCTGGAGGCAGAGGAATAGGTTTTGTATTGGACTCTGATTAGGGCACAGTGATGATTTACTCAAGACGAGCTACTCTGGAAGATTCTTTTTACAGTAAAGAAGAGCTTTATACACAAGTCAGAACATTCTCTGCGTAAGAAAAGAAGTTTAAACCAAGGCCCGCTTTAGGGAACCAGCAGTTCAGGACTTGAAAGATAGATCATAAATAATAGCAACAGTCCAATAAGATGCCTGTAAAAGAGTCTCATGAATACAGTATCTGGTCCTTTATCCATAGCACTTCTTAACAGATATGGCCAGCATCTAATTATTCATCAGCCACGTGTCTCCTACTGTCACCCAATCTCTTCACTGTCTTTGGCTGCTGCTTTAAAAATAAGGCCAAGTGGGTCACTAGATATTATAGCTGAGGTAACATTAGATGTCAATAGTTTCAGCCTTGTGAGAATGAGGAAACCGTCCAAGTACAACCATAAACACAAAATAAAGAAAGTTATACCATCTAATCCAGCTCTGGACCACCTGGGTACCAGATAACACCTGGGTGCCTTTTAGGTATTCATTTATAGCGGTGTTTGGAAGAATTGTATGAAATGTCCAAGAACTGTGAAAATGAGTGCTTCATCCATTATGACTGGCCCTGAAATGTTCCAGCTCTGAAGCAGAAATACATTCATCCATATATCAATACCACTTTACAATAAGACTACCCTGATATAGGGTTTATAAATGATTTATAATCAGGTTGTTAATTAGGTTGTAAACAATTTATAAATCATTCATAAGCAGTTATAAACAAGTTATAACAGTTGTCATACATTGATGCAGACTCACTAATTGGCAAGAAGTGGTGTTTTAATGGTAGTAGCATGTGAACAAAGACCTGATGAAGCTGATAGTTTAACATTCTGTCTGAGAAAGAGACAAGATAAACTCAGCAACTACCAAGATCTGAGATCTGCCAAATAGTGAGTCTACACTATTATGACAGCCTGCACTAGCAATGTATGACAACTGTTATAACTTGTTTATAACTGCTTATTAATGATTATAAATCCTTTATAAACCCTTTATAAGGGTAGTCTTATTGTAAAGTGGTACCCATATATCTCTTTCTGTTTAGCCCAGTTTTGATGCTTAACTCTAACCCTGACCTTGTCTTTGCTCCTCCTTCCAGGTCTGGAAGTGTACAGCATCACTGGAACGAGATCTATAACTTCGTGGAGCATCTGGCTCATAAGTTCATAAGGTAGGAGAGGAGTAGGCCAGATGTCAGCTGAGTATGCGGGTGCATAGATGAGCGCTTTTAATTTGGAAAGGGTCAGCTTGACTCTTCCTAAAAATGCATTTAATCTAGGCCATTTTTCAGGAATTTCAAAAGAATAGTTGAACCCTCAAGCGAGGGATTCTCGGTAGAGTGAAAT
Organism: Brycinus macrolepidotus; assembly: GCA_037974445.1. NCBI lineage: Eukaryota > Metazoa > Chordata > Actinopteri > Characiformes > Alestidae > Brycinus > Brycinus macrolepidotus. The sequence goes on along the minus strand of JBBPCZ010000017.1, from coordinate 1,491,090 downwards.
TTATTGCCCCAGTCACGAATTGTATCTCACCTTTAAAGTGGCCCTCAACTGTATAAGGTCATATTTCATGACTATTAAGGGATTATGACACTCATTTATGGATTTCTCTTTAATCTAAATCAGTAAAACATGTTTGATGTCTGAAGTTTGCTACTTTAGGTTTTGTTTACATATTACAAAAAAGTTTGTTTTATGCTAACTGGTGACTATAGACTTCTATTGCTTGTTAATTATATTAACCTTGGAGCTCCAGTGCAAACTTAAAGAAGTGCCAGAAATGTGTTTGCTGAACATATTCAGGGTTGGCGTAAAATTTGATTTTTGGACAAACCATCCTTTTAAGCATACAGCAGTTCTTTATATACAGTAAGGTCATATCAGTTGGAGTTAATTGTTGATCTGTTTGTTGACCTCAGTCCACAGCTACGAATGTCCTTCATTGTGTTTTCCACTGAAGGCAGGATTCTCATGCGGCTAACTGAGGACAGGTGAGTGAAAAAATACAAATAACGACGTCAAATGAAAAAGAACTACAGTAATACTACAGTGATTCCTGTAGGATTACTATGTACTTATACTATACCACATTGCGGTTGTACAAGAATATAATAAAGTGGTGGAAGTATTTTAGATTACCCAAGAACAATACAGAACTATAAACATCTTATAACTTCTTATTGTATTAATATGACTGTTTATTGTAAGGGTAAAATAATGATCCACTCTGTAAGTGAGTAACTTCTCTAGCTTTGGGTCATATTTTCAGGCCCTTTTCACCAAATTTAATTTGGGATTCCATAACATTTTACCATGTGATGATTTAACTTCTCAAATGCATCCAATGCTTCCAAGCTAAGTATGGCCTTGATACTCATTGATGCGTTCAAGAAATATGACTTTGATACTCGCTGAACCCTCCAACACAGACAAAAAGAGTCATCCAGTTGCACTGTGTATTAGATGTGTTTCATAGCAAAGATTGATGGTGACAAATTTTACATTTCCTTTGCCAGTCCATTATTCCAGCTAGGCTGAATACCCTGAGCCTGATTTGGCAATGGTAAATGACCCTTACAGTACGGGACAGAACACAACAGCTGCTCCAAGCATTCGCTAGACGTCACCATCACCTCCAGGCCTGTCCAAGGCTTCAACATGTGTTTCCCAGTATCGCAAAAATGGCCACTTTTGTGCATTGGGTTATGCCAATAATCTGTGTGAGCAAGGGTTTTCCATGTGTCTGGGAGAAGTGTGGGATGTTTACTGACTTCCTGCTTTCCAATTTCATAAAATGCCTGATTTCCTGACCATCTGCCTGTACCATTCCCAGCGCCAACAACAGCTAAAAGTGGCTTCTTATGATATGGACTAGCAACAGTCTCTCTTAATGGCTGCTTAATCTGTTTGAAGTGAAAAGTGAAAATGCATCATTATGAACGACAGTGCTCGATCCAGTGAAGGTGATATCATGATATCCAGTTGCATCCATTGCCTCGCCGACTTCCAGTCTGGCTAATGGGCCACACTTTCTCAGCACACAGGCAATAAATCAGCGTTACGCTTTAACTTTTTCCCAAATGAAATAACTTTGCAGTGAAAGGTCCAACTGTCGAGCCATGCTGACGTGGCTGTTGCAGCTCCAGTGCTTTTTCCAACCAACTAGAGAAGACACAGCCAGACTCTAAGGCTCTTCTATGAACCTCCAATAAAAAGAGGCAGATTATTGCTGTAATCAGAAGAATTGTTTGTTATGACCTTGATGGTGGGTTTCAATCTGGGTACCAGCTCAAACCTATGCAGATAATGCTCACTGCATGTCTCTATTGCCAGAGAAAAAATTCGCAAAGGTTTGGAAGAACTCCAAAGAGTCCTGCCAGGAGGAGACACGTTCATGCATGAGGGCATTCAACGGGTGAGTCAATGACAGCAGCCATCTTGACTTAATATTCATTCATTGTATTCATCCATTGAGCCAATTTGGATGACACGTTCTTGGCTTTTTGCCCGAAGATGTTACTTATGATTTCTCTTAATGACTTCAGCAGCTTGCTGGTTATTCATCACATCACCAAGGATAGGGATGTAGAAAGTGGAGGTACTGCAGGAGCAGCAGTGCCCCCAGGTTTTAAGATTGTTTAATGAAATAATACTAAAAGAAAGTAAAAGAAATAATCATAACTAATAATTAAAAAAACATAAAAATAATTTGAGTGTAGTAAAGACCTGTGTGTGATTTTTGTTCTGACATTTTTTAAATTGCATTTTTATCTGCAAAACTGTGAAAATGACTTGGGTTTGCCACCTCCCAGTTGTGCAAATGGCTTATGATATACAGAAAGGTTACTGTAAAATATCCTTGGTTTAAAATAATGATATTTTAACAATTGTCCTGATTTATTGACTTTTAATAATTGCTTGTCAGCCTAGCCCTACTTTGAATACTTGTTATTTTTCGCTTGTTATTTTAACCATTATATCTGCCTCTCTGTGTATGTTTGAGTATTGGAAGTTCACTGTGCAGCTGGCATGACAGTGGGTATAACCTGGCATATCAACAGTCTGACCACTTGTGGCTCAGCTTATTTACATAATCTAGAATGAGAGAAAGTAGAGAAATCAGTGGTTTAATGGGTCAGTTATACACATATATATCACATTGTATGATATCACTGCGGTTGCCACAAATATGATGTCTAAAATTGTAGCACCCCCAACTTTAAATGTCTTCCCATGTCTGTGTTCTAGTTTGGTCTACAGTCAGCTAATTTTTAATCTTAATTTGTCTTCTAGGCGAGTGAACAGATTTACTATGGGAACTCTGAGGGTATGTTCATACGTTCACCATAAACCCACCACTCAACACCAAACCTGCACACTGTATGGATAAATATTTTGGTGACATTAATCTCATGCTGTCATTGTTCCATATGTCAAAATGTCAGCACAGATTTGCTTGCCAGTGTCCGCATGTGGAATGCTTTGCCTGAAACGTATGCTAAGAAAGCATAGTAATGGTCTTTGAATCTGGTACTGAGCTTGACGATGTTGATGCTCTGCACAGGGTACCGCACCGCTAGCGTCATCATCGCACTCACAGACGGAGAACTGCATGAAAATCTCTTCTACTATGCTGAGCGAGAGGTAGGCACAACCTCGGCCACTTATGTGTTATCTGGACCCCTTACATCACTGCTTATGACATTTTCCACTCATGAAGCTCTGCTACCTTAATCACATATTTCTGCCTACATTCAGCTCGGCTGAACTATAGCAAAAACCAAAGCAAGTAAATCGAGGTAATTCTGTTTTATTCATTGAAGGTATAGGTTCATATAGGGTCTTTTGTGTGCTGGGCCCCATAAGATCCCAGTTATGCAGCCGGTTTCACGTGAGGTCACTTCATGCTGGCATGGAAGGCCATATGTTCCTTTAAACCTATAACATACTTCAAGTAATGTTTTCAATGTGTGTCGAAGCATATGGTCCGGTGAGGGACTTAAAGGGAAGCCGAAACTCCAGGTCAGCAAGTAAATAGGTGCGCATGGAGAAGAGGAAAGTAGGTGGAGAACACGGGATAAATTAGTGGAGCTCACTTTGGCATGGACTAAAATGCCATCAGACATCTCATCCATCATCCAGCTCTTTGATCTCTATTTTTTTACATGAGACGAAAAGAGGGTCAGAAGTTCCCATCTGCCCGGTTTGCAACAAAAACAAGAGATGGTCACAGCAGACCAAAAATAGAACCCATAATGGATTAGCTTTATGTGTTAATTACCTAGTAAAAGTGATTTAGATTTAGATATATTTTTTTCACATCAAAACTGTACACACCAGACGTGAGATGTTTGTTATATATCCTTTGCTCCTCACAGAATGTTCAAACGGTGACATTGGTGGCTCCATATTAAATTTTGGAAAATTTTGGAAACTAGGAAGGAGGGGCTGAACCTTTAGAGTTTAAATGTCCCAGTTTAACCTCCCTTTAGAGGTGCTGACATCAGATGTGTGCAGACAGCATGATGAAATAGTTGTGTAAATTGCAAATGTCTTTAGATCCCATGTCTGACCTGCATTTGGTCTCATTTATGTCTTTTTTGTCAGGCCAATCGCTCCCGCAGCCTGGGGGCCTCCGTGTACTGTGTAGGAGTGAAGGACTTCAATGAGACCCAGGTATGCATGCATTGTTTTTGACATAAATGAGAAATAGGAATCCAGAGAGGATACAAATTATTTATGTCTTTAACAACATTCAAAATTTCATAACAGCTTGCCAAAATCGCAGACAGCAAAGATCATGTCTTCCCAGTGAATGACGGGTTTGAGGCTTTGCAGAGCGTTATTGATTCGGTAAGAGTTTCTATGCATTTGTTTTCCAACACTGTATTCCAAATGAGGGCCTAATTAGTATCAAATACAAGTATCATATCACATGAACAAGTGTATAGCTATAATATCTTACAATGTATTTTGCCATGAAATGAGTGAATGGACAACCTTAGCACCATCAGGGATTCTCAGCATCGAAACCAATGAGCCATGAAGTTCATAATGATGAATGGTGGTTTGTAGTTGATAGGACTCTAATTGTACATACCTTCCATATCACAACATCATTTTGAGTGTCCTCTTCTTACCTGGAAAAAAGAAGCAGATTTTTGGGCTACATTTGGCCTAACGGCCAGATTCCAGAGGGGGCTTCTTAATGAAAAATGAAAGAGGAAGCTCAGAAGAAGACAGAAATAAAGAATAACATTCAGGAATATTTGGGTAGTCGTGGTCAAAGATGCTTTCTTTCTGAAAAAGACCTGCTGTGGCCTCGCCGTGGCTGCTTTTGATCCCACACTGTGCTGGAGCCCGCCCAATCTGAATCAAAGCGTGTTTGCTCTATCCTTTGCCTTTGCATTCAAAGGTATTCATTTATATTTAACGATTAAGGAGTGCTGAGACAGAAATGAAAGAGGCATTCTTTGAGCGAAGACTTGTCGGGTTCGGGTCAGTAGTTGAATATTCCTCAAGCAGAGGCTGAGGTCGCTGCAGCAGGACAGCATCTGTTGCCAATTAACCGCATGCTGAAAGCTCCTGGCTAGAACCCAAGAGAACGAGATGGAAGACTGTAAATCAGCAGGGTCTTCAGGCACTGAGCGCACACTTAGCTGGTGGAAGAATCAACCAAGGAAGACCTATTGGTCATAACACCACAAAATGGATTGTATCATGCAGGCCGGAAACCATGGACACCATGGTGAAGGGTCAGTTACCAAAGAGATGTACTTCACATGAACTTTGGAGCTAGAGAAAGTCACTGCAAAAGCTATATTTGTAACCATGAAAAGCTAGCTTCAAGTTCTTTGCGGTCAGTGCTGAATATGCTAAAAAGGGGTTTCAGAATTGGAGGGGACTCTTGAACTTGTGCCTAAAAATGCCTGCTGTGGGACTAATATACTCTTAGAACTTATTCAACTAACTCAAAAACATACTAGCTCCACTAAACATAGACCAGCTCAAAAAATAACTCCTGACAGTGTACTCTCTGTTCCCATCAGATACTTAGGAGATCCTGCATAGAGATCCTTGCGGCTGAACCCTCCAGTATCTGCGCCGGAGGTGAGTATTTTAGGAATCTCAATGTCCAACCCCCACTCATCCGGCCAAAAGGACTCATTCTAAATCAACCTCAACCTCAAGCTCATGGGATGCTATTGTTCTTTCAAAGAAGGCATAAACACAAGCGCTGAAACCTCCCATTTTCATCCCTGTGTTGCTGGCTGGCGAAGTAGATGAACGCGTCCACAAAAGTGAGCTGATTGCTCAGGAATGTGCTGAGTGGGTTTATGGGATCAGCTCTTAAGAGACCGTGCAGTAAAGAGTGACCCTTATGAAGTGGTGGTCACTGTTTCAAAGAAGAAGGTTTTCTCATGTCGGAAAGACCGGTCAACGGTCAAAACAACCCTGAAAGACCATACTGTTTGAACTTGAGAGAATTATGTTGAGGCTTTGGGTCAGGTTTAGATCTGACAAAAGATTTAGATAAAGGACGATACTGGAGAGGAACTGAGATGACCCTTAAACTAAAGGGTGATTTTTTTTTTTTATTGAGATTCTTCATGTCAACAGCAAAGTACTTGGCTTTGTAACTTTTGGTGAAACAACAAAACTCCATCCAAAAACAACCCGGCCATCTCAAACAATTTCCACAAATAGATCTGCTTAGTCAGCACAATGTCGAACAGGAGCTACTGCTATGGAGTCTGTGCTGTCTGGCTTTGGCTGCCTTGGATCACATCATTATGGGTGAAGCTACAAACCTCATTCATTACAGTATGCCTCTCAGTCTGTGGTGGAGAGGTTTTTAAAAAACAACACTTGAGGTATCCCAGGCCTTGTTCAACTGGATTCTGACCTTGTATAACAATGTTAGAAGTTTGGATTAAAGGCCAACACAAAGATATTGAGAGAACCCAAACACAGCAATGTTCTTCATCATAAGTAGAGATGCACAAAAGGTTTCATCTAAAAATGTTCAAAAATTGCACTTGTGGTTAGCCGCTGAAAAAGAAAAAAGGCAAACATTTATTGGTCTACACCAAAATTTAAGTCATTTAATAACAATATTAATGGTAATGCAAATTAGTGAATATAAAGCAGCTTGGAAATAACATGCATCCATAAATGAACCCAGGAAACCTGTAGATGAGGGTACACTTGTAGATCCCCCCACACCAGATCAAAATATGAAATGTTGTCTGTGTGGAACTATTTTTCCACCCGGGACATTGGATGAGTGGTGTGTAAATACGTTTCATTTGAAGAGGTGGAATAACACCCAAGGACTTCTTAAACCTATTCTATTCAATATGCAGAGCACAGAGAAAGGAGAGTCATCTGTAGCCACAGTTTTTCAGAGTTTTAGAATGACAGAGCCAAGGCTCAATGCATAACAAAAAAGGATTCCATTGCCTTGGATTTCCAACCATTCTCTCTCTCTGGCCTTTATACCATACATATACTTTAGAGTAGATATCAGTAATTGAGTAATCTAGCCATTATTTGGATGAATAATTGAGTTATCATATACTCACAACTACCACTTCATTTCACCATATACAGTAAATGTGTTACTGTAATCATGCACACATGCATGAGCTCCTGCTGGTGTGGATTTCCTCTATTTCCTCTTTTTCTGATACACACACGAGAGCTAATTGATTTCCCCCCTTGTGGAGAATCCGAAAGTCTTCATTGGCCTGTGGATTCACTGTTCATCTTTCAGCTTGCAAAGTAACTACTACGCCAATTCATCAAAAATAAAAATGTTGATGAGTTATTGTGCAATCAAGTAATCGAGTAGTGAGTAATAGTGGCAGCCTTAATGCATTGTCATAATTTCAATATGTTTTGCTTGTCTTTTTTTTTGGCCCAGTGTCCCAAAATCCAGTTTCTGAATTTTCATTTCGGCGAATCCTTAATAGTAATTTTTTGACCTTCACCTTTCTTTTAATTTACTGCTACGACACCTTCTGACCTTCCCTATATCAGCTAACCACGTCTTCTTCTGCTCCTGTATTTTCTCCCACAGAATCCTTCCAAGTTGTCGTGCGAGGAAATGGGTTCCTTCATGCCAGGAATGTGGATAAGGTCCTGTGCAGCTTCAGAATTAATGACACTCTCACCAGGAGTAAGTAAGCTTTGCAGCATGGACAGTGTGTTTCTGCAATAAAACCTGCCACACGCTAATAACCCTTTAGGGGCAACATTAAAACTACCTAGACGCTGTTTAAAATTTACCAGAGTAGCCATATTCAGATATAATGTTCAGTAGCCTCAGGCCTGTTCTGTTCAAACCCCCATTCAGTCGTTTTTGCTGTGACTGACAATTACAATTTCAATTACAGCTAAAACAGTGCAAATAAATACACATTCAAAGGAGATTAAAAGGAATCAGTCATTTGCTACAAGAAGCAGCATTATCTGATATTTTATCATAGGGAGCCTTAAAAACTCTAAATTATCTTAAATAAACTGAGCTTACATAATAAATGTATTTCGAACTCCCTTTTGCAGTTAACATGTGGCATGCATGTTTTGAATCAGGTCTTATAACTGTATGATTGGCTATTGTTTACTTTCCAAGCACCCCACTGTGTTCAGAGTACAGAATACATTCAGCTTGGTGGACTGAGTGCCAGCCCTGTTCTTCCTCTCGTAATGGCTTTGAGAGTTTTTAAAGGGCACATTTGAGCTTTTATAGCATGGATCTGTGCCAGCTGTGAGAAATGTAAGGGATAACTCTTGCCACACAAGAGGCTGGGTAAAGCTAGCAGTGTCCTTCAGGCAGAACCAAGCTCTACCCCATGCAGTTTTATCTGGAGGTAACTGACAATTGTACAATACAGATGTGGCAGATTTGGATGAAAAGTTCTTCTTGTGAATATATGCTCAATATTCCCAACTGTGACATGACTACTTAGCTGAGGGAGGCCTGGTGGTATAATGGGCAGTGCTGTTGCCTCATAGCAAGAAAAGCCTGCATTCGATTCCTTATGTTCTCTCCATATCCGTGTGGGTTTCTGCCAGGTTCTCTGGATTCCTCCCACAGTCCAAAGAGATGCACATTCTGTAAATTGGGGAAGCTTAATTGCTTCTAGGTGTGAGTGTGCATGAATATGTATGTCTGCCAGGTGATGGACAGGTTAACTGTCCCGTTTGTTTGTTCACCTTTTGTCCTGTATAGGCTTCGG
>JBBPCZ010000017.1:1466144-1482339 GCA_037974445.1 Brycinus macrolepidotus | reverse complement strand
TGGGGGGGTTCCAGCAAACCCCCCCCCCCCCCCCCCCCGAACCCTGGTTTGGAAGCAGCTCAAATAATTAATAATTAATTAACAGACTGGACTTCATTTCAGTTATTCGCTTTTAGTGACCTCTCACTTTTGAGCTTTTTCATTTTATTTTGGAGCTAACTTATCACAAAAAAGAGCAGAATAACACCTAACAAGCCTGAGTTCCCCTGCTGAAGGATGCTAAGCACTTCTAATTCAGTTGGCTCTAGTAGCTGCCTTTATGTCCGCTTGAGTTAAATCTTCAGAATAACAATTTAGCCTGAGTGTTATTTCTTGATTTTGGACCCAGCACTCTCACACCACCGTCCTATGAAGTCTAATGAGATGAGATTGCACTGGATAGTTCTTATGCATCGAGCCTTGGAGAGCAATATGCCTTGGAGCTGGTATCAAATGTGCTGAACGATGGCAATTCCATTAAAACTGGACCTTTCAAGTTCAAAGCCCAGTCATCTGCCTCCAATCTCACTGTACTGCATTACTAACTGACACCAGCTTTAACTCCGGCCGTCTCCGGCTCCCCACTCCTTCCAGCCGTGTCTGGATAAAAGCAGGTCACTTCAGATGAGACACCATGTTAATTGTTTGTGTCCAATTAAAGGCCAGAACCCTCCAGGAAGTGAGAAAGACCAGGCCTGTGACATGGAAACAATTTAGCAAAAAAACCAAGGAAATGGCTTTTCTATGCCTCCCTCTAGGCACCCTGCAGCCAGACCGCCCCTACTTTCCCACCCCCAAAACTGGCTCTTACTTAAGGTCTCTGTGCTAGATTCTTTGCTTACACTCGACCACTGTAAACACCAAAGGGGGTCTTCTACAAATAACAGATAATGACTCATGGTATGCTTACCTCCTGCAGTACCTCTAAATTTGGTCCTAGCCTTCTCCTCCATCCCATCTTAATACCCCATGCTTTTTGGATTAAAGGGTCTCAACGGAAAGAACCCATGTTTTGCTACATGTGGTAACCAGCTGAATGGATAAGACCAGCTCTCCTGGAGAAGCAAAACTGTCAAGCACATCAATGAGTGTTTGTAACTAACCACATACTGCCCTGGGTTAGTGATAGATGGACCCTTAAGTGGTGTTCGGACAGGATAAGTTGTCTATGGGGAGGTGGAGTAATGTAATTTTATTAGAGGAAGTCTATAATATTGATTTGCGTGGGATTAGACATCCAGCATAAATGGCAGAGATGCCTTCACTCCAAAAAACAAATAATTTTTTTAGCCATTTAGCCATTATTTTCCCTAACCTAACCATCCACATTGCTGTTTTAGGTGAATGCAGTGTCATTTGTATTGTCATTTTCATCACTAAAATCACACTTCTTCTGTCATTTTACATGTTTTAATGTCCAGAGTTGTACACCACAGGTAAGACAGTACATATCAGCTTGATTTGAGCTTCAGATTCAAGTAAATGCTTCTCCAAGTACCTTCATACTTAAGAAAACTAATTTTCTACAGAATATATAACAAAAATAAAGGTGGATTCAGACTGAACTAAAGTTACCCATGGGGTAATGTCTGAATAGTACTTCAATACAGTCGGAATAGTACTTTACTCACAGTCGAGCTCCACAGTTGTCCAAGGCAGTTTATGGGAAGCACAGTGAAGTTCAGTAAAGCTCTGTTGATGGTCATGAGTTTGCTTGAGCGTTGAATTATATTGCAGAATTTAGCACACATAAAAACTTGATTTACGCCCCTTAAATAACAATAGCTTACATAATGCACACAGCATTCATTCACTAACCTCAGCCACCCACTCTGTGATGAAATTTGCATCGTCAGTGATTCTCAGTAATCTATTTATCAAGGCCGAATCCTGAACACATGTCTCTGCTTAGCAGAAAAATAGGACATTCAGTCCCATGCTATGGGTAAACAATCCAATAAAACACTGCAACATACTTCAAGGCATTGCGCCAATATTCTAATTCTCCTGGCATCGCATCAAAAGCAAGGTGACCTCTTTCAATGCATAAAGGAAACACCAGACTATCATTTGCACAAGAATGCCCTTCGGGGCTTGCTCCTCACACCCAGATCCACCACTGTCTCCCTGTTGACCCGGTCGAGATGTGATAAATTCAAGAATCTGATATGTCACTGGGTTTGTCTTGGCCCAGGAAGTCATTTGGCTCTCTGGGGCATGGAGTCGCCTAATGCCTGATAGCTCCTACTCTCCTCTCCTCCCTGGACCTCCTCATCCAGGCTGAGCTTTTAGAGATGCAGGCAGGCAATGTGTCGGTTTCCTCAGAGCTGCGGTATGTCAGACTCTGGCCAGAGCAAACAGTCTAGCCTTGGGCTACGAAACTGAAAGAATCAGTTTTCCATCATGGATGTTAAGTGGAATATCTATGTCCTTTTCAAGATCAACAACAACAGCAGCAGCAGCCATTTTCGGTCAACCAGCTGCTGAGATGTTAGATTTATCGTGGAATCAGTCTCAAGTCTAATGCTTTCAAATGAACACTTTGCATCATATAAAAGGTCTTTTTTGGTTGGAGCTCTAAACATTTGCCATCGTCTCTACTCTGTTTTTCTAGTGATGAAGCCACTGGTAGTGGAGGACACATACCTGTTATGTCCTGCACCAGTTCTTCGAGAAGAGGGAACGTAAGTTATATTGCTCAGATATGGTTCTTTGGACCACTTTTGGTTCCTTAAGAAGAACTTTGTAATGGATGGTTCTATAAAGAACCAATTTTCTATATGAGAAGTAGGATTGAACCAAGTAAAGAACCATTCAAGAAGTTTTAGGAGTGTAAGATAGGTGATCATCAGTACACAGACTTTAACATTGTATTGTGTTGTGTTGTAGGGCGGCTTCCCTTTATGTGAGCATGAACGAAGGCCTTAGTTTCATCTCCAGCTCTGTGACCATCACCACTGTGGGCTGTGTAAGTACCTTCCCAGATGTGTTGTCTTTTTGCTTTGAAAGTCATCAAAATAAAACGTACACTATGTATGGAAAAGTCTGATGACTCTCTCATTGCATGCATAAGAGGAAATATTGTTCAAAAAATGCCAGCCTCCAGCCCAAATGTGAAAGAAACAAACAAAATGAAAAAATATGTGGGCCGCTGGTGTTTATAATGCTTATAAATCTGTGCCAGTCATAGATCTTTGGAAAAACACAATAGGTTTTTACCTGCCAATTTGAAGTTGCGCCAATGTTTTCCACAAGCACATGGCGCTGTACTGTTCCCTGACGCAACTCCTTGCAATGCTGCTTGGTCCCTGCTTTGATAATCATCTCCTTAAGCCATCACGAATCTTGTTATGTCTAAGCTGGCAGTCTCTACATATGAAAGACATCATGATGTCACTACATTTCATCATAGCCCAAATAGCATTTATCACTGTCATATCAAAACCTTGTAATTCCATATTTTTCTTATATCATTTTTTAAACCAATTTTTGAAATGAATGAACCGATACAAATGGTCAGAAATGACTTGTAATAAAATCTTGCTGTCGTTTTAGTCCCGTTTTGAAGATTTTGTTGCCACGGAAACAGTTTATTGCTTTGATAGTCTTCATCTGTCGTTTGTCCTTACAGTCTGATGGGACGATCCTGGCCATAGCTCTGCTCATTCTGATGCTCTTGTTGGTGCTGGCCCTGCTGTGGTGGTTCTGGCCTCTGTGCTGCACAGTGGTAAGACCATTCTTCAGATGCTGTTTTGGTGTTGAAATGCTATCACAGTGGAGAGGCAATTTGAATGTCATAACCGTTGTAATATTCAATTATTCTGACTGTCATTTCATTGAAAGCAATGAGGATCACTCAGGGTAGCATGCTTTTTGGTACAAAGGTTAGTAGTTGTAGTAGTCATGATTACCACATACATATTTACTGTGAGTTGAACTGAGTCTGTTAGGACGATTAATGTCCATACAGTAATTACTATGGCTGTGCAAATAAAGCAACCTCAGTATGTCAAAGAATATTTTTGCCTGGTATTTGCCAAATGTAGTGTTTGAACCTCAGTTCTTGAAGCCTAGAGTTTGTAAAATATATATTACATTCTGAACCTCACAGCTTGAGCATTTATCAGCAGGCAATGATCATCATTCAAAAAAATGTAATTGTTGCCAATCCCTAGTTCTATCCAATAGACCTGGGGAAGCTAAAAAATTACAATCTTAGTGGAAGATTTCAGGAAAAGGGCCCAGCTTTCCAACAGTGAATTAAGTCTCACAAATTAGAAGCTCATGTGAAGTGAAGTTAGAAAGTGATTAATCTTATTATCAAGGAGATCTAGTTCCCAGATAGAAGAAAGTTTCATGTTTGTTCATGGTGTCATGCCTTGAAAAGTTATTCAACAGTTTTCTTTGAAGCATTTAGTGGTTAATAAAGGAGGGATCCTCGTGAGTTTGCTAACTTGTGGTTTTGTTCAACTGGTCTGTTTTTGTTGTAGTGCCTTACTGATAATTGCCTGTTCCTGGATGTCATGCAGACAACAATTTGTGATTAGTCACTTTGGACGTTTCAGTAATGATGTAGTCTACTGATTATTGTGATTATTAATCAAGCAATTGTTTTGTTTTGTTTAACCGTTTATGCAACAAAGTAACAAACTGTTTTATTATAAAAAAACAGGGAAAATGACAATCACAAGGTGATTTCATTTTAAAGGTCTATGAAAACAGCTCCAGGGGACAGAAACCAGAACAGAGGTGTGAGCTCAGGTCTGATGTTAAAATTGCATAATAAAAATAAGACCTCCTAGAGATGAGGAACAGGGACAAGAAACAAATTCGTGTCAGTCTGCTAAGTTTTAAAAATCACCACGTCACATCCATGTAGCTAAAAGTTCGCCACTTAACCCAAAAAGGTTCAAGGTTACCTTACTGTCATCAGTAGCTGTAGACACACACAGTGTGTTGAGACATCGTTTCTCCGTGGACCACAGTGCAACATATAGCAACATTCAACATGCAAGTTATGATAATTATAAATAACAGGATATGAGTGTGCCTGGTGTGGTAGTGAACAGAAGGTAAAGCACAGGTCCTATTTTAAGTCCAGTGTGTAATATGAGAAGTATACAAAGTATAAAGTGAGGTAGCTCACTGGTATAATACTTGGTTAGGCAGGGACTAGACATTTATGTGCATTCAGAGTTCTTATGGCCTGCGGTTTGAAACTCTCTTGCAGAACCAGAGTGGAAACTTCAATTCATTTGCTACTCAACAGTAGTTATGCGCAGGCTGACCTTTAAGGAAAACATATCTGACTCCGGGTGGCATGGTGTCCTTACAGCAAGAAGGTCTTAATTTTGATTCCCAGCCGGGAGGCCGAGGGTCCATTCCGTGTGGAGTTTGCATGTTCTCCTGATGTTCCCATAGGTTTCCAGTGGGTACTCTGATTTCCTCTCACAGTCCAAAGACATGCAGGTGAACTGGAGATGCTGAATTGCCCCTAGGTGTGTGTCTGCCCTGTGATGAACTGGCAACCTGTCCAGAGTGTTTCTCTGCCCTTGACCAGCACCCCGCGTGACCCTGGTTAAGAACAGTTCAGATAATGAATGGATGGATCCCTGGCTTGCTAAACACTTATAATGAAGAGAGAGGACATTCTTCATTGTTGTTAAGAGGCATCTCATGGGTTTGAATCATCTTAGCTGCCTGATGCTTCACTGATCAATTCCATATTTGTTTTGACTTACCACAGTCTGAGGTCAAATGCCTTCCGCCAGAGCACCCATGGCTTCACACAGCCTGTGATGGTCATATGGTATTCAGTTTCACGCCCTATTTGCCCTTTAACAGTTTGTTAAGACCTTATTGAGTCTATTAGTCCCATGCAGGGGCTGGTGTGTAAATTTAACCAGTGCCCCTTGAACCCCATATCACCTTTGACTTCACAGGGTGCTCAAAGTCCTAAGAGAATGTGGATCTGCTTTTGCAATTCAGGAGCAGGAAAAAAAACAGAACATCTAACTTCCAAAGTCTCCTCTCTGCTCACCTTTCAGAGGGAATTATGCAACTGAATAAGTTCCTTAATTACACAGTGGAGGGATCAAGAGAAGAAATGGAAGGTCTTGCATGATTTTGACGGCCCCCAAGTTTATCTACAAATGCTCAGATTGTTAATGAGCTAGATATGAATTAACTTAAGGAGCTATTAAGCTCAATTATTGAGCAGTGGTTGTATTGATGGGGTTGGGATTAGGATCATTTTTGAGTTTAGGGTTAAGAATTCAAATGAAACCCGAGATGACAATTAAAGCATACATAGTGGACTATCAAAATGGAGGGCTACCAACAATAAATGACTATTTTTTGAATAGCAAGGGGCTGGACTGTATTGTGCTCTGGACAGTGAGTGAGTCTCACCTTAAGACCTCATTCTGGATCCTCTGCTAATTTGCCCATCTAACAGTTTGGAGGTCACACTCGAGAAGTCATACAAGATAGGAATGTGTGTCTGGAACGATAAGATGAGGAGAGGAATTGCTCCCTCCCATAGTAGAACAACTTGGAAATTAGCTCTGGATGAAAGGTTCACATGAGGCCAAAGAGGTGGTGAGCCAAACGTCCGATTGCCAAAGCAGTTTCCAAACCAGCAAAACACATTCCATGTTCCATGGTGATCAGTTTCTATGGAGAAAATGGTCGACCATCTCCATGCAGCACTTGCACAAGTTCGTCAGCACTTAATCAGAGTAGCCTGTCCTGAGCTTGGTCCGTGTCTTGTAGATTGTATAAAAATTTACTGAACTTGGGTCCCATTCAAGTCTTTGGGGCGAACAGATTTCCTTTTCAAATGAATGTTTTTACAAGCTTTGAAAGCAAAAGTGGAAAAAGACTTGTCTATTTTAAAAAGGTAACTCTGTTTTTCCACCACTAGAATTCTCTCCGTTGGTTTCAACAGGGTTGGATTGCCCAAAATTTCTGTTTCGGAAAGCTGTTCAGGGTTACTATGGGAAATTACACTGTTTTAGTGTGTTTGAGCCTTTGGATAGACTGGGAGAACAGAGTTCTCGTCCAGTTTCACGTCCATATTTTGCTGACTGGCATGTTCCTGTTCTCGCAGATGCCTAACACACACTTTATGTTGGCATTATCCTGTAAATACTGAAGTGTTGAGCCCACTTACAAATTGAAAGCAACAGTTTGCATGGACATTGCATGGATGGTTTAATTTGCAGTGTTTTAAGTAAAATGAACTTGCCACTACAAATTCAGTCTACATGTGCAGGAGGAGCCACAAGGCAGTTTGCAATAAGGCAGTATGGTTGCAATATTGGTTTTCACTTAGTTAAATGGAGCTCAGCCAACTCTATGATTAATAAAACTAGTCTTTTTATTAAATCACTTACACAAGATTACATTGTTAAGGTCAGGGGGGTCGTTAGGCCTAGGCATCCTGGTCATGACCTACAGTCCCGAATGATTTATCAGTGGCCCCTGATCTCAAAAACAATTATAATAATTAAAAATTATTCAGTAGCCCCAGATCTAATCATAATCTTCTCCCATTCCAAGCTTTCAGAGAGACGTGGTGACACCTAGCCAAGACCAGCAAAATTGTCATTTGGGCATTATTAATCGTGTCTCAAGTCAAAGCCTTAGTCATGAGCAATCAAGCCTTAGTAGGCTGTAGACACAAGGACCTTTACACTCTTTCACTTTCTTTGGTTTGGTCAAATCGATTTGTTGTTCTGTATCATAGCATCTGTCACTGCATGTTGAATGTCATGTGAATTTTCAGTCGCTTGCAGAGAGTCACCTGATTGGCTGAGATCGAATCCACACAGAGTTAAAGCTTTAAGATGCACAGGACAAGTAAAGTTCTTTTTCATTGCAATTCTTCCAATACAGGAAGATCCCATAGGCCTGTGAGTTTTGTTATGAGATATTTTTATGCAATGAAAATAAAGTTTATATAAAGAATATCATATTAAAGAACAGATTTTATACGGTAAAAGTGCTTTGACCAATGCTTTAAACAAATACACTCATAAAAAAGGTGCAGTTTCATTCCCCATTCATTCCCTTCTTTGTAAATGAGATTAATGAGCATAAAGACCCTTTGATGGGGAATTCACATCACATGTTACACTCACACACACACACACACACACACACGTAATCTTTTTTGACGGCTTCAAATTGTAAACACACTAATACTATGACAAGGAAAAGTTTAAAAATATCAAGATGAACAAATTCTTCACATGTAAAAAGTAGTCCAGTAGTATGCAAAGTTGATCATTAATTTTTTTGGGTTTGTTTTCTCTCTGATAAGCTGGTTTATAGTCCAACATATTATCACTTTTAACAATGTTCCTCACACTCTCACACCTTATTTACAGATATGGTTCTTTTGGGAACTAAAAAGTTTTTTTTTTACTTGCATAAGGCAAAGAACCCTGTAGAGGAACCTCTTGTTCCACGGTGTTGCACTACAGCAGACAGCAGTACTAAACCGTAAAGCAAAACCATGTATCTCCATTTTTGTTGTTTTTTTTTCCATATTTTGAAGATGTAAGCTGCCCATTTGATATTGTGTCAAAATGTCAGGATGGATTTGCCAAAAGTGTTGCTCCAAAATGACAGTTGTATGTTAACTTGCAGTGGAAATTAAGAAAGTTTTCTCTTTTTCTAAAGGGACTTTTTTTTGGGAGATACAAACTTTGTTAAACAGTTCTATTCCTGCAAGAGGAACAGGCGTTTATATAAGACTTAATGCCGAGCAATGAAGTCATGGCCCCCTGAACCTTTCAACCGTGATGGAAAACACGAAGGCCGTTCAAAATAGCTGTTGTTGACAGAGCAAGTGCTTCACAACCACAGGAAAGCCAAGGTTTGTAGGACAAATGCTTCAGCTGATCACATCATCCCCTCAAAATGTAGAGTAGAAAACAACAGGGAGGCAGGCCTACATCACTGGGGCATGTTTTTCCACGGCTGCTCGCGTGTGATTCCCCGAAATGTTCCAAAAAACCAAAACAAAAACAAAGTGGATGGACGGACAGACGGA
Source organism: Brycinus macrolepidotus (assembly GCA_037974445.1). Taxonomy (NCBI): domain Eukaryota; kingdom Metazoa; phylum Chordata; class Actinopteri; order Characiformes; family Alestidae; genus Brycinus; species Brycinus macrolepidotus. The sequence continues at coordinate 1,473,299 of JBBPCZ010000017.1, read as the reverse complement.
CGGTGAGGAGGCATGTGACTCATGACTCATGAGGTGCTTGCGTGCAGAAGACCATAATCACTTCCTCCTTTCTCCTACCACCCACACCCCCACCCTCCCTTCTCCAGCAGCCCACTCTCCAGGTTTAGCAGATGTGGCCAGCAGATTTCTGGGTCATTTTAACGTGCTTGTAAATAGACAGCGAAAAAAAGAGAAGAGTAGAGAGAGAGAAAAGGGAGGAAAACAGTCCTTCCACTGTGTTTTCTGTGTAATCTGCTTTTCTGGCATTACTCCGGCTCTCTGACACGTTGGTGAAAGAATGGGAGGGGAAAAAAAAGTGTTTTGGGGGCTCTGGAGAGCATGTGGCCTGACATACCAGCATTAGAGGATTCATGCAAGACCATTAATCTCTCACCCCTTTCTTCCATTTTCTGTCTTTCCCTCTGTCTCGTTTCCTGCCTCTGTTCTCCAGATCATCCACGAGCCGCCGCCGCCTCCGATAGAGGAGAGTTCGGTAAGGAATGCCCTCTCTTTCTTCACTGTTACACTGTGAATATGAAATTTACATTGTAATGAAGTGTATAAGAACACATTATAAGCATGTACTAACTGAAATGAGCCCTTTGTCATATATCATTATAATCTTATACACAATAATGAATGAAATACTCCCTGAAGAACATGAGAGAGGCAATTACAGCCATAAGAAAGAATATGGCTATACATTAACATCAATTTTGATAAGCTTTACTTATTATATCATGGGTATCATCAGTATAATCTATATCACCTATGATGCTAAACAACTGCAATATAGTCATGATCATATAGTTTTCTCTTATCGTAATCATAAACAACAACAACCTGTAAACAACAAATCTGGTATTAGGGATGTAACAATACAGTCAACGGAAAAATAGACGATTCAGGGCTCACGGTTTGATACATGATATATTACTGAAAACAAATATTCTCATGATATTTAGAATGAAAATTGAATGAAGAAAAAAGATTGTATTTAGTTCTGACCCAATTTACTAATGAGACAAGAGCTGAAAATGAAAGCTGCCCATCTGATATTGTGTCAAAATGTCAGGATGGAAGACCGCCAGACCAAATTACACATGATACTGCTGTGAAAGTGAACTGGGTTGCTGATTGCCACTGGTTTAACACTATAAACAATGAAGTTATATCAAATATCCTAATTAAAAAATGCTTTTTTTACACAATGCACATGATCTCATGATATTTTAATATATTGTAAGACCCCTGTATCACAGTACACAGTAGCACAGTAACTTCAAGACGTGCATCAACAAATAGCTGATTGGACGTCAGACTATTATGCCATCAGTGATTTTATTTTATAATTTATTCTTTGACGCTTTATTTTTGAAGCCCTGTATATATAACTAAAACAGAAAAAAATGTTGGGGCTTTTCATTGTTTGTTTTTGTTTACTAACCTCCAAAAACCTATTATGATCCATACATTCATATCATAAAAATATCTACTGTTAGTTTTGCCTTATCATCCACCTTATCATAGCAGAGCCCTCAAAACAAGCATCCAAGCCCATCAAAACCACACAAACAGTCCTCATCTAGTATTTGGTATTGTTAAATGAGTCTCTCGCCAGTAAATAAAGTGGTGACGTAAGCTCAGAAACTTAAAACTTGGAACAGATGTAGATGCTGTGGTGAAAAATAGTGTCCAACATTGCGTTTGTGAGCCCACACAGCCAGAGAATACAAATATTTTCCACATAAGCTAATCCTGCAAGAGAGAGAGAGAGAAAGACAGAGATGGTTACACTTAATTGGACACAAAAACAACATCTCAATTATTAAATCCAAGAACACTTGCCTCACTTGGCACTGCAGTGTGGAGATATGGGATACTTTTTACTTTTAATCTTGCTCCATTGTCTGTCAGAGCGATGGAGGAAGACCTTTAGAATATTACTGCATGCTCCTGAAGTCCATGACCACGTTCTTCTTGAAAAAGGACACGTTCACACTGCATTTTCTAAAAGTGAGACACACCCTGCTCTGTTATTTGTTGGGAGTCCACAATGCTGCATTTTTCAGTGGCTGCATTTGGCTGCACCTGTTGTGGTGGTTATAGTTGTTGATGGAGTGGGGTTGGGGTGGGGGGGGCTGGGAGATGAAAGTGTTTGTCAAATAGAAGCGAGGAGAGCTGGCAATCATATATGTAGACGGGGAGAAGCTTTTCAGAAGGTCTTGGGAATGAAATAGCTCTGAGCAAAAAGTGGTGGGGACATGTCCCCAGTGTCCCCAGTGTCACCAGCATAAGTGACGCCAATGATTAACACGGACGATGATTAACATTTTTCAAATCATGGAGCGCCCTCCACAAAAAACAGCCTCACAGTAACAATAATAATAACAATAATAATAATAATAATAATAATAATAATAATAATAATAATAATAATAATAATAATAATTACAGGGGTCTAACAACATGTCAAAATATAATGATATGTCAATGCAAAAATGTGACAATGTGCATTGTGTAAAATAAGCATGTTATTATTATTATTATCATTATTATTTTTATTTTTTTTAGTTTTTTAATTTTTGTTGTTTCATGTCTGTGATTATTATTAGTAGAAGTGGTAGGAGACATATTATTAAGTTATCAATTACAAGCAAGTAGTATTAGTAAATCATTAGCATTTTTTCATTTAGTGATTTAAGCAAGACATCTTTTCTTATTCCATATTCAAGATAATATCTGATAGAATATGCAAAATGAAAATACAAGATAGTTGTAGCCCTGCCTTTTTACTCTGAGTAAAAAAAGGTGTGAAGGAAGTTGAATATGCAAGGACACCTGACAACTGCAGAAAAGAAGGGTCTTCTCCAGTCAGTTTCCCTAAATGCTGTCTGGGACTGGGGAATGTAAAGGCATTTTACAAAAAGGGCAGTCTGTCATAAGCCAGTTATAAACTCAGCACCCTATGGATATTTTAAGCCCTCTTTAACTTTTAAACTTTAAGCTATATTAACCTCTGTACACTGTAAAATGTTTCATCAATTACACAAGAGCTTAAAGGAGCTTTAAGGAGCTTAGTTCTGTACAATAAAACCTCCGACCCCATTAAAAACTCCTGAAAGGCAGATCTTGGCAGCTTATGCCAACTTACCATTTAACTGTTCTAGCTCTATTGGGCCATGATTGATTAGTTCACTCTGGCTTTGCTGTAAATATATAATAGGAGAAGACCTATTGGAAAGCTCCTAGGGTCTCTTACTACGCTCCAAGGGGAGTTTAAAGGAATCATTTGGCAAAGACAGAATGTACAATGTTTCTTTTACCCCAACTGTAGTCAATGAGCCAGCGTGCAGAGTTTACTTCTGCGAGGCCAATGTAGCCGATGTAGTAATGGAAGCTTATACAATCCATTAGCATCTTGCCAACTGGGTGGACGTTCTCCTTCAAAGATGAGCTAGAGACATGAAAGTGGGTGGTCAGGTGGAGTTGTTGAGTCAATAAGAAAGGGTTAAAAGAAGACAAGGCTGAAATTTCATCTGAAGGACGGGTGGAGGAATGGAGCCTGGAAAAAATGAAGTCATGACTTGGGCGCGTCGTGTCGAACTGAGTTTACTGGATCAGAGACAGCGAGGGAGGGAGAGTCACGGGCAGTATGGCTCGGGCTTCTGAAAAGGCCAAGAAATGAAAATGTCAAGTATAAAGTGTCACACCTCATTTTGCTAGTGCACTGGACCATCTGAAAGATCAGGCCAGAAACGTGCTCCATAAAATCTGCAAGAAAAGAGGCTTCATTGTCTTTGAATGGTTATGTGCAAACAATGACTGGCTTGTATTGCTGACTATTATCCTCACCCTCTCATTGTTTCATAAGGATGAGGAGGAGGATGGAGCTCCAAAGAAGAAATGGCCTACAGTAGATGCTTCCTACTATGGAGGGCGAGGGGTTGGAGGGATTAAAAGAATGGAGGTGAGTTCCTATGACATTTTAGTGCTGTGGACACATTATGTGGACAGAAGATCACTAATGAGCCACTAAAAGAAAAAGAAAGCATGCTCTGAGGTTCTCATGTTTGGTGTGGATCATCAGAAACATTTGTTACATCTAGCTTCAAATTGGCAGCTGGCGGCCTGGTGGTGAGTGGGTTGCCCCAAGTGATCGGAAGGTTATGGGTTCGAATCCCAAGATACCACTGAGGTACCCTTGAATAAGTCCCCACACACTGCTCCCCGGGCGCCACTGCCTCACTTGGTGAATGGGTGAAATGGGTTAAATACATAGTGCAAATTTCACACTGTTCACAATGTGTGCTGTGCTGTGGTGTGTTCACACGTAAGAAAAATGGCCACTTTACACTTTTGAACTGAACAATCGTTTGGCTGGAAACTCACCAGGATCTGCAATATTTGATGTACCATTTGGTTAGTGCACACCTTGGTGTAAAGTAAAGTGGCCCCTTATAGTCATGCGTGAATACACCACAGCACACAGTGTGAACGATGTGAAATTCTTTCTCTGCATTTAACCCATTCACCAAGTGAAGCACGGGGCTGCCACCAACAAGGGGCGCCTGGGGAGCAGTGTGTGTGGACGGTACCTTGCTCAAGAGTAGCTCAGTGATGACACTAGCAGTGCTGGGATTCGAACCCACAACCTTATGATTGCAGGGGCAACACCCTAACCACTAGGCCACCCAGCTGCCCTGTGTAGTGCTCATACCTGTCCATCAAAACAGACCAAACAGAAGAAAGCTTGACTGGTGTGAAAGCACAATAGTTTCTAATCTTTCCCAAGTAAAAACATCTAGAAACTATTGCTTTATCGGTAGAAGCTTTATCTCAAACAGGTCTGGCAAACCAGCAGTATGCATGTGGATGAGTATAAAAGATCTGTATTTTCTTCATCTTGGTCCCTAACTCCAGGTGCGTTGGGGCGAGAAGGGATCGACTGAAGAGGGCGCTAAGCTGGAGAAGGCGAAGAATGCCAGGGTAAAGATGCCAGAACAAGAGTTTGAAAATCCACCAGCCCGGATACTCAACAATGGCATGCGCAAGCCCCCTGGCCCACGCAAGTGGTACTCACCAATTAAGGTGAGGATGGCAAAAAAAAACAGCACCCTTGCCAAGAAGGCCCAATAAACCAACTCTGGGTTTTTCTCAAAGACCCTTCCTTGTAGCAAACAGGTGATGGAGTTTAAAGGAATAGTAAAACCAAAAATAAAATGCCTTTAGGTTGACCTTCTAGAATAAACCAAAAGATATTTTAAAGAATGGTGGGGTCAGCTTTTTGTTGAAGTCACTCTCTCCATTATTTAGTTAACAAGACTTTTTGGAAGATTACTTCATAATGTTCAGCTGAATTGTGTCCTAGAGCAGTGTTTCCCAACCCTGGTCCTGGAGGCACATTGCCCTGTTTTTATAACAGCTATTTCAGTTCAGTAAGGGCTTATTAAGGAGCTGAGTAGTTAGGGAGCAGAGAAAACACTCAGACTAGGACCAGGGCTGGGAAACAGTGTTCTAGAAAATTCTGTGAAGTTTCACCAAATGGTTGACCATTTAAGATATGATTTGCACTGAAGGTGATATCAGTAGCTTGCTGAATAAAGCAACTGCTGACCAACTGCAGCCTTCACTCAAGCTCCATGATCATGTTTGGATTTCTAGATTTCCAAACACACTTCATGCAGCATTTGGCCCCTTCGTCCACCCATTCGGTGCTGTATGTGTTTGTGAGATGTGTCAACCCATCATGCACACTATGCTCATGGGTCATGGCTTCCAGTATAAACATTGTGGAATCGTTGTTTGATCTGGTGCTATTGGTGTGTGCGGGCATTTCGCTGTTGTGGCCAGCCAGTAGATGCCTATAAGTTATTGTACAACAGTGTGGGTCTTCTACCAAGCAGTTCAGCTGACAGCTATATGTACCAAGCATTTTCTCTAACCGAGCATCTCATCATAGCTGAACCGATTCCTCCAGCTTTCTGGCTCATGACCTAAGCTGTACATGTGGCACTTGAGTACCAAGCGAAATGAGGGAGCCCTGGGAGTGGAGCTCTATATGCATGCTGCCAGCTGGTGGGGGTCTGTAATGGAGAGCAGATACACAGTTCTGACCTCCAGAGGGAACTTTTGGAGATCACACACCATCAGACCAACAATTTGGCAACTATGTTTCTAAAGTTCACATATGGCTGGCTGTTAAAAACCTCTATAGGATTCTGTAATTGCATGCCTGTCCATTGTGTTTGCTAATAAATCGGCTTGTAACTCAGTAAAAAGCTGAGCACGATGAATTCACATGCTAACGATCACCGAACTGATAGCCAAGCCATGATTGAGTCCGAATGTGGCTTTGAGCCTCTGCTGGGTTGCTCAAGGGAAGGTCAGAGGTTAAGCAAAGCTGCAGAGTAAGTAACCAAAGACGGATGGTGGCCACAGAGAGAGGTGCTTATGCTAATTGCAGACTACATTTAGGCTTCCACTGAAATGACTTAAGTGATGAATTAGCCAAGAAATCATATTTACACAATTCTCCCCTTACAATGAATGTGGTCAATCAACCAAACCATGTGTCTGAAGTTTACTTTTTCTCTTTTGCACTAGAGCTACGAGGCCAATGCAGCTAACAAATAATGAGTCATAGCATTAGCACTAAATCACTCAAACCACAAAAAGTTCTTAAATAATTGTCTCAAATACTCTTGCTTATGAGGTTTCAGACACTACAAAAGTGCTCTACAAAAACAGCAGTAGAGGCCGTTCTGAGGCCTGTACCTCTGTCTGTTTTATACAGAACAGTGTAGGGTAAGGGGGGAAATGATTTAAACTGTGTAAATTAGATTTTTGGTGGCTGAACAATTGCTTACAGTCTGTTATTGGCCTTTACTATAAATTCAACATACAACCGTCTCCAATATTTGCACCCCAAATAATTTATGCCACATATACACGCGCACTTAATACCAGTGCATCCACGTGTGAACATACACCAGCAAGGCATTATTAGATACAGCAAGGTATTCATTAGATACGTCTACCTTGTGTGTGTGTGTGTGTGTGTGTAAAGAACACACAGGAGTTTTTAAACCTGTCAGTTTTAGTGCTGCTGGACTGAGAATTGCTCATCAACCAAAAATATCCAGCCAACAGTGT
>JBBPCZ010000017.1:1450147-1460435 GCA_037974445.1 Brycinus macrolepidotus | reverse complement strand
GTGTGTGTGTGTGTGTGTGTGTGTGTGTGTGTGTGCGCGCGTGTGTGTCAGAATGCGAGTTGTTGCACTCACCGCTACTCCTGCATGATGGCTGGTCCCACAAGCAATAAGAATGAGCCTCCGACACCTCTGGATCTCCTTAATGTGATCTTTCAGTCCACCCAGCGTCACTACAGACACAGACAAACACACAGATGTAAGAAAGTCATTGTCATTAATGATGTCAACCTGACTATGAGAAAACAGATCAATTCCCTGACCTGCAGGTTTTCCATGGAAAGAAACTCCATTAAAACTCTTTTCATTAAACTTCACACTCTCCTCCCATAGCACACCAGGAAAGTCCCTTTACGTGAAATCTTCTTCACCAGCAACAACATCTAGCCTTAAAATGGCAATCCGCCATCAGCTCACCAGTGTTATCGTCAAAGTTGACTCTTCCTCTCATGGTGTTGACCACAGACTCGGGCTGCTCGAAGATCTCCTTCTGCATGAAAGAGCTGTAGTTACCTGAGAACAGAGATAAAAACAGTCGGTAAGGCTACACAGGTTCTGCCGTTACTGCTCACTACAAATTTGTTCTATCATAGCTAGAACAGAAGACTGTCAAAAATCCCATGAAACGTAATGAGAAGCTGTACCGCCACCTAGTTTGTCAAAATATATACATATATAGTTTATTATTAATTTCAAACAATATATATATTGCTGTGTATAGGCTTGCAATTTAATAAAAAGGTGCCTTTGAGGGACTTTTTAATCTGTTTTTTTGCCATAATGTCAAAATAAATTGCACTAAATTACTTTCGCTAATTTCACTAAAAGTGTTCGTATATCCTCGTTATTCTTCTGTGCATTTAAAAGTTCCTCGACAAGAGAAAACAAAAAGTCTAATTGGAATCTAATGTCATGTTTTGGCAGGGAGTGCAGTTGGGGCTGGATTTGTCTTAAAGGGCACTTGGAGGATTTATCATCCATTTAGCAGCAACGCGAGATTCCTCCCAGCTGCCCGCTGGTGTCGATTAAAGTCTTTAAGCAGCCGTGTTGACACTGATTACAAACGAAGAGTTTTGTTTTCTGCTTGTTAATGAATCAATGATGAAGGAGTGGAGTGGAAAACAATCACGGTGAGGCACGCAGGAATGTGACAGTGATTTCCCAGCAGTCATTAGTAGCCAATTATTGGGCAGCAAAGTGAATCACAACACTGCAAGAGCCTGTTGCAGCAGAAATTTAGGTCATGAGAATTGGGTTATTTCACAAACACTCCGGGTAATAGAGTTTGGGGAGAGAGAGAGGGAGGGGAGAGAGGGGGAGAGAGAGAGTGAGAGAGAGAGAGACAGACAGAGACAAAGTACATTACTGCCCTCTGGTGGCAAAAAGTTCAGTTTACTAAAAAGAGCGAACATTTTTGTGCCAAAAACTGTCCAAAATGACCCTAAATTTCTGATTACATTCAGACAAAAGATTAACTAGCGTTAAAACAAGGGCTTAAACTAATCAGTCCTCAGGAAGTCAGAGCAATGTCTTTTTCAAAGAACTGCCTTTTTTCATGAACTTGGGACTTTCATAAATAAAAAACATTACATTTTGAAATGTGTGAATAATTTTTTTAGTGATGGCAGTAATCCAATACCAGGTTTTCCTCCCTGTGGGGTGGTCGAGTGTTTGAGTAGCTTGAGCATGAGGGTCTACTTCTAGATGTCCATCTTAGGTTTAATTAAACAAGGCTAAAGTAGTTTTTAAGGAAGAAATATCGGATTGATATGGATGGACACTGACGATTTCAAATGTTCAGAGGTCTGACCATCTCTAGAGACCATCTTCAGTTACCTATTCTCCCTCATGCTGCTCTTGTCAAGCGGCCTGTCAGTTTCTTTACAAATCTCAACTCTTGAACTCTCAAAAACGCTCCTCAGGCTCATACAGTATCCACATTTAACAAGGTAGCATTTTCGCATCAACTCTCAAATTTAATGGTTCCTCTTTAACTTCTCACTCAGGGTCGAGATTCATTCATACTGAGGTTCATTCATCAGCAAGTCGAGTAGTCAAGAATTCAATTCTAAAACCACCCATTCCTCTACTTCCCCTGCAAGCAGACGTCTTTCAGTTAGGGTGTCTGTGAAAAGAATGATGGCTAGACTCCTCCAAACTGACAGCACTCTAAGTAAGTGCAGCAAATTATGGATTTCTATCAATTATAATTCAAAAATCCAAGACAATACATAAATCTAAAATCTTAACAGTTTCCGATGCCAAGTGAAACATCTCAGCCTAACTAAATCATACTAAATCTTTTGAGGTCGTTAAAAAGAAAACGCTTCAGTCTCAGTGAGTTGGGAATTCATTCAAATGTGAAAAATAAAATAAATCTCACATGGAACTCAGAACCTGGAGCTACCTTGGAGTGCTTTACTCCATAACTCTATTCCTAGATAGATATTGGGCTGAAGAACCTCTATCCTTATAATGGTCTTTAGCCCGACAAGGCCATTTTCCCATCAAAGCTAATGCATTTCAAAGCAAAACAAAAACAGTTGAACCCATAAACTCTCCAAGAATGTTTTACTGTCTGGATCCCCGTGCCTGCCCCATTTCCCCTCACCCTTCATGATCTGCTGCAGCTCCATCTGCAGGGTCTGGATGGCACGGGCTGGATGGTCTCTGGCCGTCCGTTTGATTCGGTGGATGGACAGACGCCCGTCTGTGACTGCGGCGATGTCATCGTCTTCCAGAAAGATGACCCGGTTGGTGTGTTCGATCACAGCACTGTTATAAATGCAAAGGTGGCAATTTCAGTTCAGTAAAATTAAGTTCGCCTCTGAGACGGATCAATCTGAAGGAAGCGTGCTAATTGCACAAGTTAGGATGGAATGGATAATAATTTCCGTCTGCTACTTTGTCTAATCCATGTGTCCTGTGCTACATCCTGTGTGCTGGATTCAAATTTGAGGGCACATTTTGTCTATCACATCAGGATCCCCATCAGAACAGAACCAGGAAGAATCAGCCCTAGACTCTCTGGATCATGCGGTACTGGTTTAAGAGCAGACTCTCAGTCAGGATAGACGAATTTTGACTAATTCTTCAAATTTTAGTCATACAGAGTAAAAAAACAGTACAGCAGATATGAGGCCCAGCTTTTCTCCTGCTCTCCAGTTTTACATCCAAAACAGCGATCATCACTTTCTTGGTCATGATCACATGGTGTGTTTTTACCACAAACGTTACAAAAACGGTCAGGATGGTTGACAGCTGTGCCTACTCATGTTTTGCTTAAACATTTAGCCAATATCCAAGAAAACCCTATAAAATAGACGAGACTGTTGATCTGTCTCGACTTAAACTGAGCTGAGATCAGCTCATCGACAGGCCTAAACTCTCACAGCACTGAATTCAACCAGGAAATGGATTTCAAACGAGGCAGCAGCAAACACACACGTGACGGAAACAGCTGTGATTATGTTGGCGTGCAACAATACGTGTATCAAAATACCAAATTACTGCAAAACAATATTATGCCTATAACGTGCTAGGAAAATCTTGATAGCAGATTTGGATTCAGCACAGTCGATTTCATGGAAATCACGTTTTACTTCCAGTAGCAAAATCTTTGTTTTCCAGTGTAATCAACCACTTTGGCAAACAAGTCCTTTATTTCAGGGCTGTGAGAGTAGCTTCTCCTAAGACTTCATGAAGGCCTAAATCTCATTAAAAAAAAAAGTCTATTTTTGTTGTGAGGTCCTTTTGGAAGTGTAAAACCATTACATCAGGTAGTACATGATTTTCTCACACCTTTAAAATGAAACAGTTTAATGTAATATAATGCAATTGCAGTCGGCCAGCTGATATTACATTTGATTTTATTGGTACTGACAAAAATATCCCCACTAATTCCCTTTTACCAACCTTTAGCATAATAATCAAGTACTAATGAAAGGAGCTAATGAAAGATAAGTCATGAACCAGAATGATGGGTAGCTACATCCTCAAGATGATTCTGATAACTGATAATCATGCCTGTCAGTAATGCACTGTTTAACTAAAAATATTAAAGTATAACGTATAAATCTAAAATATGACATCAGTTATTAGTTATTGGTTATCAGAATATCCTCTACCCCATTGGTATTGGCAACAACATTGTCAAGGTAAGTCGAGTAGTTAAGTAGGTGTTTATTGTTATTTTAACTATATACACAGTACACAGTGAGATGAGTCATGATTCCTCTAGGGCCATGGTGCAACACAAAGAACAAAAACGGAAACAAGACTACACAAGCGCAGAACAAGAGAGAGAGAGCAAGAAACACAAGAGCAACAGTACAATAATTCTGTAATTAAATATAGTGCAGTGGACAGGAGCAGCAACAGCACTAGTGTGAATGAATACAGTTTTGTGACATAACTACTCTACTGCTAGAATATGTAAAATGTGTAAAAATGCAAAGACTGAGGTAGACAGCAATAAACAATTGCACGAAATTGTCAGATCTGGTCTGGCCCTTGTAGAATGACCAGCATCAAAATAACCTTAACCACCAACAAATCAGATGGTTCGATGGCAGAGAACAAGAGGGGGTGTGACTAACCTTGCATCAGATGCAAAGTAGTACTCGACAGCTTTCTCGTCCACAGGGAACAGACAGGTGTCCTGGCCCGTTCTGGGGAGAGAGCTGCAGCTCTTCTTTTCTTTAGCAGCTAGAGAGACAGAAAAGAGATACACATCAAAAAAAGAACATGATTAACAAATAAACAAAATGCAACTACCAATGAACTGATTATAAGGTTGACTCGTGTGAACATGAAGGCAATTCAAATAAACAGTTACAGTACTGCCATTTAACTCTACATGGGGTTATAAGGTGCTCTCGATGGTCAGTATTAGATCGGTTCTGGCACGTATCACTCACAGGAGCGGTAGAGGACAGGAATGTGATCTGTTGAGAGCTTGTAGTCACTCTTCACACCAATCAGCAGAGGACTTCCTCTCCTAGAGGCAAACACATAGAGATCATTCAGAAACTGAAACGTCTTACCATAGGGTGACCAACCATCCCACATTTCATGGGACAGTCCAGTGTGTAAAAATAAAAGAATGACTTTCTCCAGTGACTACTCATGCTTGTTTACTTTTAAACACAGAAAGGTGATCCATCTTTGTGGACACAGTTTGGGGAAGAACCTTTTCTATTCCAGCATGACTGTGCTGAGAAAGAACATAAACCTGAATGATGGAATTAAGGTAACTGGGTTTCAGACCCAGATGTCACTCTGTAGGCAAGAGTTAGTGACTGAATTTAACTTATATACAATATTCTTTATTAAAGATATACAGCAGAATAAAAATGTGCTTGCAAGTACTGTACTATTTGAGTTTAATTAGGATACATTTCCTGCATGCTGTCTTGCAACTGACCTGGTCTGATCTGGTCACCCAGTATTTCCCCCAACACCAGAATACAAACTTTTCACTGTTGCTTTGGCATTCATAAGAGCGTTTTATTTCAATAGACCACTTGTACCTTGTTCCCACGGCCTGTCCTGGGAAGTGAACGCTCTTGAAGACCAGGGCGAAGGCTCCTTCCTGACCACAAGACAGAAAAATAACATTTTCAGTAAGAGTATGAAAAAATGTTTTGCATTAATATGATTGACCTGAAGGTGCTGATTCAGCTGCATCTTTTTATTTTTTATTATAATCAACTACAATGATATTCAATGTAGTGTGTGCTCAGTTTTTGCTTTAAAAATCCTTGGGATAATTTAGTTTGTATCATATTATGTAATATGGTAATTATCTATCTATCCACCATTGTGCTCATTTTCCCTCCAGCCACAGTTGTGTATTCAGTGTAAATATGAACTGTACCAAATCAGAATTGTTTCCAATTATTATAACTCTAAACTGTTATAATTATCACACTGAATTGTTGTGAGGTCAGAGACCACACGCACATTGTTTATAATACTTATTGCAAAGGTTGAGCTCCAGTGAATGTACATGTACACGTCTTATCCCCTATGAGACGAAAACCTGGTGAAGACACTCACCAGCTGCTGGGTGACCTGCTCCACCAGGGTGGCGAAGCTGATGTCACTGCTCTCACGGTTGTCGTACATGTACTTCACCAGTTTGGCGATTGTTTCTGTGTCCGTCTCCGACTCAAACTCATAACCTTTACTCTCCTGCAGACAGACAGAGAGGGGCATACATATATAGACACACAGGAGGATGGACAGACAGACAGATGAACAGACACTATAGATGCTTCCCTTACCAAGAACTTCTTCAGGTCTTTGTAGTTGGTGATGATTCCATTATGAATGACGATGAATTCTGTTGGAATGCAAAACATGGTACAAGAGAAACTGAGCAATTGCACAGCATTTAGACTCATGATCAGTTGCATTTCTGAACAGTGTGTAAAATTCAGGATGTGTTCAAGGATTAGAAATGATTTTATAACACACGGATTAGAACATAATTAACAACAGGAACCAAATTCCTTTGAACCACAATAATACTTTTCAACCCGGAATGATGTAAGCCTGCACCAGTGGGTGAAGAGAAATACTATTAGCCAAAAATGTCACCTTCCCCTCCCACCATCCCACCCATCTCTGAAAAATAGCTCGGAGGGGTGGTCACTTTTAATTGTATTAGCAATTGAGAAATCCAGTTTCACAACTAACCACATACATGTCATTTATAACAACAGACATTTAATCTGACTTCATATATGTAGAATTTGTAATTATAAACCTATTTGCATTAGTAAGATCCTGCTGGTGGGGGTTTCTTTAATAAAATAAAAGTGTTAATTCATTCATTCATTTTCTGTAATCGCTTAATCTTTACTAGGGTCGCGGGTACCCGGAGCCTATCCCTGGGCCAACGGGCGCAAAGCAGGGGGCGGGGTGCCAGTCCACCACAGGGCGCAAAATAAAAGTGTTTTGAGTACTAATAGTTTGCCCTTGAGAGCATTCAGAGAGCTACACATGGCTTTATAATGACTTGAGGACACTCTGTTTATCACTCAATTTGCAGGTTCATCAAGAACGTGAATTTTAGTTAATTCTGTTTTTAACTGAGTGACATATTTTAATCAAGTAGTCGTGAAATCCCTGGAGCTCAGAGACCCTCCGTGATGCCATGTTTTACTCAGAAATGTCAAAATATGAAAGGAAATTTCCATGTTACGTTAACTTAGCTCTATCCAGCAAATGTATCAGTTACTAATTTTGCGTCACTGATATTTTAACAGGCCTAATGTTCTCACAGTAAGAAGGTTAACCATGATCTTACTTCATTCTAACCAACTGGCAGTTGGAGAGGAGTAAGAAGAACTCAGACTCAGAGATGAAAAAAGTACCATTTTGGTTTACATTACAATCTGTGCAAAAATACGTCTCCACTCCCTGAGCTATACAGAATGCCTGCTGTTAAGTAAAGTGTCTGTAAAGTTAAAAAAGTAAACTGACGGTGACTTACCATTGTGTTTGTCAGATCTCTGAGGGTGGCTGTTGAGGGGACTGGGGACGCCATGTGTGGCCCAGCGAGTGTGTGCGATGCCGAGGTGCACGTCAAACTCTACATCTAGATCAATGTCCTGCTGTTCTGTAGAAGTCACACACAGAAAAAAACGACTTGATAATAATAATTAATCCCACATATTTTGCCTTTGTCAAGAGCGTCAACTATTATACGAATTGTTCATCATCGTTGTTTTCTTACTGTTGATCTCCTCATCCAGGACTTTGACTTTGCCTCTCTGTTTAATCAGCTCGATGGATTTCGCATTGCTCTCCCAGTCCTTACTGTTCCCTCCATCAATGCCCACTCCTGCACAGATACAGAGTAATAATGACAATAATACACTGTGTTTATTACTGTTCAAAGTCCATAGACGCTTACAATGTTGGTAAAGAGACCACCAGAAAACAGACAGAGTGTAGCAGACAAAGGAAAAGAGAGGACATTCAGTATTACAGACATAGTAGAGAAATTAGATTAGGTCTGGGATAGGCTGTAAGAAAAAAGGGTTTTAGGATTTGATTGGAAAATGGAGAGAGAGCTGGACTGTCTGATTTAAAGGGGAAGAGAGTTTCAGAGAGGAGGAGCAAACCTAGGAAACTTTCAATCACTGAAATGTGAAGGTTAGATGCAGGAATGGTTAGTTGATCATACATACTAGTATCAGAATTTAGAGAAGTTTACTGATCCTGGAGGACACTGCTTATGTTACGACTGCACAGACACACAGAGACGGAAAGACATTTATTCAAAAATAAAAGCAAAATAAAAACTCTGCAGAAATACTCTGCACAAAATACACTAGGATCAGTACAGGTGGGTTTAAAGGGTAGAAGATCTGACAGACAGGAGGGAAGGCTGTTTGGGATCTTTGTTTGTAAAGAGAAGAATTTAAGTGCGTATAACAGACGTCAGAGTGAAAGCTCAACGCTGGCGGTTCCTGTTCCATGTGAAAGGGTTCTGAGGGTGTGTCTCTGACTGTTTGTTTTTTAAATGACCGAAGGCTTACCTGCAGAGTCGTAGCCACGGTACTCGAGCCGCCGCAGGCCTTTGAGGAGGATCTCAAGGATCTCACGGCGAGAGCGAGGGACGTGATAGTTCAGATATGCAAAGATTCCTACAGAGAGAGAGAGAGAGAGAGAGAGAGAGAGAGAGACAGAGACACAAAGGGAGAGACAAAGAGAGAGACAAAGAGAGAGACAAAGAGAGAGTAGAGAAAAAGAAAAGAGAGAGAGAAGAGAAAACAAAGAGAGGTGAGAAAAAAGAGAGAAAACAAAGAGAGGAGAAGAAGAAAGAGAGACAAAGGGAGAGACAAAGAGAAAGAGTACAGAAAAAGAAAAGAGGAGAGAGGGAGAAGAGAAAACAAATAGAGGTGATAAAAAAGAGAAAACAAAGAGAGAGGAGGAAAAGAAAAAGAGAGAGTGTCAGTATAAGCTCATATGGACCATATGTCTTTTTGTACTGGTCTGTTCATCATGAAATCTTGACACAGTGTAAAGAGCTGCTGCCATTTTCAAATGACGTAAGAATTTAAAGTGGTTTGCGTAATCTGAAAAACATGTGCACAACCTTACTGATTCAATCAAAGTCCCATTCCAGTTCTCGTTCATTCTAATTGCCCTGCCCTAATTAAGAAAGAGTGTTTCTTTCAGCAACAAGTGGGTTATTCAGGGTGTACGTGAGGCGCTTCAGAAATGAGCCCAAAGTCTTTCTGCCCATTCCGCCTGAGCTTCAACATCTACATTTAGCTCAAATTTCAAATCATGACCATTCAAACCTGTGGATAACGGCCAGATATTTCAGCCAAGTTTCTGACGTGTGGTGGTCCCACTCACAGCTTGTGATATATTCTATAAATTCCATAAATTACAGCAGGCACGCCACAGTAGTACCAGGTAATAATCAGCTTAATTGTGGCACCATTGGGGCAGGGCACAGTTCAGATAGGACCTTGTGGCCAAGTTATAGTTGGGGCAACAGCAAGATAAACCAACTGGTAAAGACTGTGTCCACAACCATCTAATCATTCTGTCCTCCTCATCCCAAAAGATGATGAGCATGATTCCAGCATTACAGCAAGGGTCTCTTATTGACAGAAATGGGAATTATGTTGGAGTGAATGGAAGTAAGCTAAACATAAAAAAATAAATAGCTGGTTTGGAAGTCTGCTACCATAATAAGTGATTATAAATGGCACAACCTAGACTGGATGACATCATGGCAAATCAGCTCAAAGGAAACAAAGGTGGAAACAATTAGTCACCAAAGTGGATGAGTAACTGATATCGGAAAGAAGTTGAAACACCTGGCTTTGTAGCTGGGTGTGAAATTTATGATGTAAATTAAAAAATAAATAAATTGGCAAACCTTCTATTTATGGTAATCAAAAACACACAGTTTCAGCATATTCTGCCAGAGTCAATACAGTGTTGTTGGCATGAATAAAACTAAAAGTCTGAAAGTAATTATTTCTATATTTCATGAATCGATCAACTAATATTTGATTAAGCGAACAGTCTAACCATTACACCCTTCTTCCTATAGTGTATCACAATCTGACAAAATGACTGCAAGAATGTTATAGAGAATTACAGACAACTGTTTTTAAGTAAATGTACAGTTCTGTGCAAAAGTCTTACGCACCTCTGCAAATTGTTTAAATCCATTTTTCTCAGTGTGTGATAAAGTGTCTTTCTGCCAGCAAAGTTAACATTAGAATAAATACAAACAAACAAGAAAGCAGTAAAA
>JBBPCZ010000017.1:1422347-1441186 GCA_037974445.1 Brycinus macrolepidotus | reverse complement strand
ACACACACACACACACACACACACACACACACACACACACACACACACACACACACACACACACACACACACCCCTCCAGAAAGATCAGACACTGACACACTCAAGAAGGTCAAACAAGCCATACAAGCTCAGAGCTTCTGACTCATTAAGAACCTACTCAGCACCCTCAACAGAGCCATGCTTACACAGAAGATAAAAAGACGTTGAGAGTGTTTGATGAGAAACTTCATATCAGGCCATATCACTGCTTTAAAGATTTACAGACAAAGAAGCAAAAAACAAAAGAAAACTGGGGGCACCGCTGATGACTAAAACCTCATGTTTCAAAAATGGTAACTGTAACTTTGCAGGAGAAGCAAAAAAGCTTTAATTATAATCAAAATTAATTACAAATATTTTGTAACTGTATATTTATGTAATTTGGACTAATTTTATCGATCCATTCATCATTACATTTTTACAACGGAAGGGTAAAAATTACATAAAATTAATTTAGAATGAAGACACAAGGTTTTGTCCCAACAGTATATAACAAGATACATACATAATATACATACATAATAGACACACACACTCACTCTCACTCTCTCTCTCTCTAGGCCGGTTTGGGCACCCCAGATAAAAAAAAAAAAGAAGCTAAATTTTCAAATTTTTATAACAAGAAAACATTAGAAATACTGGTTTTCAATATTTTATAGTCTGTAGAAACACATTATTTAGTCGCAACGGCTCAAACTGTTGGTATTCAAGGTCTGACTTTACTGCACCGACATTCACTTTGTGGATCATAAAAAAGTATCATTCTTCAACATTCTTCAGCACCACACAGTTCCTTCTGGTTTACATATCACTGGTCAAAATCTCATCCTTCCACAGGATAATGATCCCAAGCATTCTTCAAAATTGTGCCCAAGTTATATCCAGTGCACATAAAAGTAAAAAGTTTAAAGAATGTTGTCTTGGCCTCCCCAGTCTCCAGATCTTTCTCTAACTGAGCTTCATGGGATGAGCCGGACTGAGTTCCAAATGAGCTCCAGCAAATGAGACAGAACTGTATGCATGTTTGAAAAGGTGCTGGGAGGGTTTGGGCACAAGTTATTTCCAAAAATTGCTGGAAAGGATGCGGCAAATCTGTGCTGCTGTGATAAAGGTGAAGGGGGGTTATTTTGATGAAACTCGTACAGAAGCTTTTGCATCCATTAAACTGCACTTACAGCGTATAACGTTACACTTCAAAACCAGTCAGTTATATTTAAGCACTTCTAATGTTTTCTTGTAATAGAAATTTGAAAGAGCAGAATATCGTTTAGTTTTTAAAAATCTGAGGGTGGGCCCAAACTTCTGGCCTGTAGTGTATTTATGTAGTTTGCATCCAACATGGTTCTATCACTTCTACTACTTAAAGTACATTCATGTAATTAGAACTTTTAAGTAATTCTGGACCATTTCGATTGGTCCATTCGTAATAAACACAGTGTAAAGGGCCGCTGGCATTTTCAAATGGAGTCATGAAATACTGACATGACAGTGACAACATAATCTGGATTCACATGACAAGTTGTGCACCTCACATCACATGATCAATATATATATAATCTCTAACAGCTGAATTACTGTACTGAAGATGAAATGACAGAGAGCGTCTTCAAATTCACAATCGACAGGTCAGTTTCTGTGCAAAATAATCCAGCATATGAGGAAAGTGGGGTCCAGCTAACACCAATGTATTTCAAGAAAATGGCACTGGTAAGTAGTAAGTACTATGTAAAGACAGCTTCTTTTGTTGCACTTTGGTGTTTTCAACATGTGTAGGTGTAAGCACGTTGTTATATGTATTATGGAATTAAAATGTAACAGCATGCGGATATAAAGACCATCTGTATGCATCAACAAAACACTAAATTTTAAAAAAGGGAGTTTTACCTATTTTTAAAAGTTCTGCGTAATTAAATCATTCACATTTAAACAAAGTTGTTCTCTGAGTCGGAGTTCAGTGTTTAATGCCTCTAAAAACTCCCTCACAGAAAGCCATTACAGTGAAATGGTTATGAAAGACACTGTCTGATATCTGAGACATTGTTTTACTATAGTTTTGGAAAGGTTTTGGCCAGAACATATTTTTCAAAAACACATTCTTGGTGGAGCAGTACATGCGGAGTGTTGTGAGGCAAAACAGTCCCAGAAGAAAACTTATTTTGTAAAGATTTCCTACTGTTTTACCATCAACATTACAGGTAAACACTCAGAAGACACGTGTAGGTTTCACTGGTGGGTTTGGAAAGTAAATAAAATGGCTATATTTGTGTTGTACGCATCATTGTAATGACTTTGTTTACATCGTACGGATTCAATTAGGCAGAAAATTTGAAAAATCAGCTGAATACCCTTTTAAAGTATCTGGGACTTAATTACAATTCCAACATTCATGTTTCAGAGGTTGCTTTCCAGTGATATTCTGTCACTTCAAAAGAGCAGGGGGGCTCTTCTGAGACCCCTAGTAGGCTGTGCAAGAAAGTGTTTTATAAATTACTAGTGAAATAGTGCATTAAGTGGAACGTGCTGTAGTGTAGATGAGTAAAAGTGAGAACATGTTTTAACAGTGTCCACCACGTGAGTATTTTCTATTATAATCAGTGACAAGTGACAGTGGAGAAGTGCACTACATAAGTAAAAAGTGAACCAGCAACTCATGGGTCACTAGGAAAGAGGAGTCAACTGTGCACTCTAATTCACAAAGAAAATGTTTCCAGCAACTTCTATGTTCACACACATATGACTGGTGGGGTCTATCAGTCCATCAAAGCAATGCAACAAAACCAAACCCCTAATTTAACTAATGAAAAGAATAATCCAGCTTTTTTCGACCTTATTTCCGTCGGCCCCATCTGCATTTTACAGTAAATTACTATTGACAATAATGTCAGCATATTTTCCTGTACTTGAAATCTTAAAATCAAGTGTGTTTTGCCAGTGGGCAGTTGATGTATTACCTGCTCACTGGCTTCAGAGTACATTAATCAATATATTTTGAGTCAACATGACCGTACAATACGGATGTGGCGAATAGAGAGTAGGTCGAAAACCTCCCGGAATGCTCCTTTTCAATCTACTTATGCCTCAGCAACTGATAAGCTCTCTCAGCATAGAAAAAAACCGAGGTAGGCAGAGAACACAACACAGTCATGATTTGTCAGTAATATGGGAATGACACTGTAGGCTGTGGTTAAAGCCAGCTGTAGTGAAGATCTCTCAGCACGGTATGCATGTGCTTCACTCTTGCATAATATTTCATATCACGGATGCAAATTATTCTCTGTGCAGCATAATATCAAATGATATTCACACCCATTTCAACATCCCTACACCAAGGAAGCTTGGGCTATTTTTAATGAAAAGCTGAAAAAGATCATTGTTGGGTGCAATCTTGCAGGTCCAGCTCTAAGAGAAGGAATGCATTCCTTTCAAGCTTAGTGCATAGGGTTCTTGGGGTTGGGCAAACTTGGATTAAGCCTAGTCTTGGAGCTAAATTGGTGTTTTGTCATTAGAAATCCCATTTATTGATCTATCATAGGTTTAGGCTGCATCTGGGAAGCTGCCCCATAGACTGCTGAAGCATCAGTGCTTCTCCTGAGGGCCTTTGAGGTGGAAAGGCGCAGAAATAAATGGATCATTTATATCAGGCTTCCAGGTTTGCATGGCTGGGCCTTTCTTGCCCTTGCTTGACATCCCTAGTTGGGCACCGTCAGGTTCTGATGCCAGGGGCCCCTCATAATGTCTGGAGTATTTAGCTAAAGCCTGTGGTCTGAAGGGGCGAGGGGCCACTTGATTGAGGATGCTGTGGTCGTGACTTTCAGGATAAGAGGCCGCCAACTGGGGACGATGGAAGCCAGGTTGGGCAACTGGATGGGGGTACACCACTCCCCCGGTTTCCTTTCGTCTTCCAAACGGGGCCTGGAGGAAGACGTCAGGTTCCTGGGCCAGAGGCGTAGGACGAGGAAACGGAGCATTTGCGAAAACGTCCCCATCGGTATCCACTTCTTGCACAACCTGGAAAGGTGCTTCGGAGAAGACGTCAGTGGTGGGATCAAGTTCCGAACGGCTGATCTGCCCCTGGGCTTGAGACACGTGGTTCTGAGAGTGCTCACGAGTAATCATGGTGGACTCTGGGACAGAACTGGGCTGCAGGTTTGAGGATCCATGAGGGTCTCCCAAAGAAACAGTCTCCTGTTCTTCCTCTTCCTCAGAATCCTGCAATAAAGGTCTAGAACCGCTGCAGTCGTGGCTTGAAGTTTCACTACTCAGCCTCAAGCTTGCCTCGTCCTTCCCCTCACCTTCACCCTCCTCCTCCTCCTCCTCTTCTTCGCTGGAATGAAGACAGGGCTGACTGGAGTTCTCTGCTTCACCACCCTCTTGAAGTGCTTGATAGCCATTAGCTTTCCCCTTCACATCTGCAGATCAGATAGAGAACCAAAAAACAAAAATCACATCAGTGAAGAAGCAAAGGGACTTCAGCTTTGAAAATCTGGAGCCTGAGGTAGAGTCAGCAAGATAGCATCTTTAAAGCCTACAAGAGGGTTCGTTTTTCCTAGCACTGGGGCATTTGCTTCCAGCCTTTGGAGCTCAGCATGGTTTGATTTCCCTGCTAAAAACTAACTTACTTTTTTTATATTTCTTCACAATTCAATTGCAGAAGTGGAAGAGCAGTTTGATGTGAAGTGGTTCACTGTAGAGAAACTTACGGACTCAGATTTCTTTACAATTGTGGTGTTGGGAACTAGGAGTCAGAACAACTGCAATGCAAATATACAGACTACTCAAAATCACCAATGAACCTACACACATCTTCTAAGTGTTTATATATAATACTGATTATGGTTAAAAAAAAATTGGGAACTATTTTGCCATACAGTGCTCTGTCTGTACCTCTCCTCCATTAATGGAATTGTTTTTTTTTTTTTTTTAAAAGGTACATTTTAACTAAAATTCTTATCTCAAAACTAATGGAAAACAAAGTCGCAGGCATCAGGTGGTGTATTAAACCATTTCATGTAATGACTTTCTGTGAGGGAGTTTTTAGAGCCATTAAACATCTGTTTCCTATCACCACCACTGTGAACAATTCTCATTTAATTCATTAAATTAAACATCAAACCAATCAGAAAGGCTTTATTTACATCTTAACCATTGAAATGTGCATCTTAATCATTTAATTATGCAGAAATAAAAAAATAAAACACCAAACTCTCCAAGTTCTGCATTTCCCAAAACTTCAGGGCAATGAGCAACAGTTCTGGACTAAGGCTGGAGAACTCCTGCACTTAAAATGATGCCATTTTGCTGATTCTACCATAATCATAAGACTCAGAATATACAACACACAGCAGCATTTTGACCTTAAGCCTTCTCCTTTATGAGCAGACGCTGAAGTAGATTTCACAACACAGAGCAAGTGACTACACAACTGAGCTAATATGCAAAATGAAAACAAAAACATACACAAACACAATATATGCACAAGCAATAGTCCACAAAAACAGCTACAAACACATACTAAGTACAACACTACTACATACCAACCCACAATAACGACCATCACAAACAAAAGCCTCGTTTCCATAAAGTGGGGAAAAAAGAGGAGACCTAAGAATACAGATGTATGTCTTTGGCGCTAAGAGTGATGCAAATAAGAATGAAAAGCAAAGTGGAAAAGGGTCATGGGCATGTGCAGGCTGAGCGGTCGGCTGGGAGCAGTGGTGGGCGTCTTAGTTTTATCAGCACTGACAGGCGTGCTGCACTGTAATGGTAGGAAACACCAAGACCCATGGAAACAAGAAACACAGCACAGACAAATCAGACTTCAAATACAGATATGTAGACAGATCAGCTCTTACCTTCACACTGTGGGCAATGGGCAGCGCATTTAGGAAAGGGTTAATATAGCAGCAAACTAGAAGTCAGTTCTAAACATCTAAAGGAATGGCTTGTCTGATTGCCTTCTTGCCAGGTAAGAGCAGGAGCTAGATGGAATTGCTGCCAACAAGCTTCACTCGACCTGGTCCTTGATCAGGACCCATTTAAAAAAAAGGAAAAGTTGGGGTGGGGTGAAGATACTGTGGGGCGAGGATAATGCGACCAGGGGTTTTATGAAAAAACCCTGTGAACAGGGTTTTTTTCCTGTATGTTTTATGAAAAGCCCCAGATGTCAAAACAATGATCATTAAAAACAGCCACGAGCCCCAGGTCTAATCATCTAATCATCTGCCATTCCGAGCTTTCATGAAGACGTGGAGGTCAGCAACCCCCTCCACCGTCGACAATTCAAAACTACACGCCTGTCAACAAAATATATGTAACATAAGAGCCCAGAACAATGCAGAAATGGAACATTAAAAAAAAAAAAAAAAAATTATTTTAATTTATGATGTTTCTTATGATTTCACAATTGAGATTACATGAATTAAATAGAAAAGTAGACTTTAGAATGGGGCCATGGGCAAACTGGCGTGGAAACTAATCCATACAGTGGCTGGGATACTTTATGGAGAAATCAGGAATCAAATCTGTGTTTTTCCAATAATTTATAAGAAACATTATTACTTTTTGTTGAGTGTATTTGTATTTACTAGATTATACAGTGTTTCCACAGGCAAAACACAATACAATTCTGTTGATCCAAAACTACACATAAGAACCTGGTGGTACAAACCCTCATCTGACAGTGCATTGAGCTCGAGGGGTTTATGGTAGGGAGTATGGAATCAGAAAATCGAAATGTGAGTTCACAGGAAGACCAAAAAGAGAACATTAAGAACGGTTAATAAATGGGAGGAGCGATTGTGTGCTAAAAATCTGCTCAAAGCCACTGTTTTTCCAATTGACATTGTATGTGTGGCAGGGATAAGAGTACTGAACAGCCCTCTCAGCTCTGAAAGATTTCCAGAAGCCTCTCTGTTCAGGTTAAAAATTAGTGTCCAGACGTTCTTGGACTAGACAGAAAAGCAATCAGGGTGGGACAAATTGTACAAAATGTTAAAAACAATGTAAAATGTTGGTTAAGATACAACAAAACAAACTCGACACACTTCTGACATCTGTTCACATTTACATGTTTATTCACCATCCCACTCTTATTGAAATTCATTTGATCATCTCATAAAAATAGAAGGAACACGCTGATAGATAATACATCTTTTCTCCCGCTCAATGAAACATTTGCGGTCAAGTATCGGCTTCGTTTCATCACGGTACCGTTATTTTCTCTTTATGCTGACTGGAATACGCTGAAGTTACACCGCAAAACACAAAGACGTCGGACTATAGGCAACGCTAAACTATTCAGCCACACCGCAGCGTGCATGTCTACAGGTAATACGAAGCACTACTGTAGAATTGCATAGGTTAGCCACACGGAAGTCTGTATAACTACAGGTACCGAGGACAAAGGGGGGTGGGGGGGCCTTCAGGAAGGAATAGCAAGAGGTTGACGATAATATACAAGTCTCATTTACTATATAAACATGATTGTAGACAGTTTACTACATTTGACTTGACTATCAAAATGAAACAAAAATAAAACGGCATTCTTTGACCTGAAACAAGTAACTTTAACTTAAAGTGTTCTTTTCTAGCCGTAACATCTCCATGGAAATGATGCCACTTTACAGTAGTGCTTCCACACTCACAAATGTGAAAGTGATTGTGAATGGCAGGTGGTGGGGTTTGATATGTGATGCCGATTATCCAGATCTAAAGCTGTGGGTGAAGACACTGTGCTTTTGCTCGGGCCCGGCTGGTGACCTCGGCTCTAGATTATGATTGGTCAATGGCCATCAAACGTTTGGGGACACCTTGCCTTGTTTTGGAATTTCTCCTTCATTTTCAACATTGTTTTCCAATTACGAAAGGAAACAGCTATGTTTTAGTACATTTAGCTCCAGCTTCATGTTCAACAAAGTGTCTCCACTGGTAAGAACAGCAGGTTTTTCCACTTAATAATGATTTGACAACTATGGTTAAAAGCACAAACTGAAAGTCCCAAATGCAGATTAAACAGATGAAAGGTGGAAGTGCTGGTAAATGCTAACATCATTAGAAGACTAGGTGAGGGGGCTTTGGCTTTATTCCCACGCTCCCAGCTTATTACCAGTTTTCTGTTTATGTTCTTTGCTCGGATTTCTCTATTTTAAACATTCCCTGGTGTCCCCAAATGTTTGAGAGGCAGTGGACATCCCTGCTGGTGCGTGAGGGAAGAAGACGGACCAAAAGGAATGGACCTGGATGCTAAACGTTCAGTGATGAGGACCATGAAATGAATGGGGCGGTGACCTCAGGAAGTCGATTCCATCATAAGCCCAACACAACAAAGGAAAGGAAATGAAATCTGGAGCAACTCTCTGTCTTTCTCTCCCTCTCACAGCAAACGGCCAGAGTTATTTAACAAAACACATATGAAATTAAAACACACAGCAGAAAGACAACATATTGAAAATTAAAGCTTTCATCTTCACCCAACAGTTCATCTGTTATAGTGAACAAATCTAAGATAATAGTTCAAAACTGATACACAATCATCTCTCTTCCTCAGTCCACAGCAACACACGAAAAAGCAACACTAAATTCACTCAATCTTCCAATTACAGTAAAATAGAGGACTGAAAGAGAGCGAGAAGAACAGAAAGCAGATCTGCACACTTTCAGATGTTAGATTAACTCCAGAATAAAGTCTTTCATAAGCTATAATAAGGGAGTCATCATACGAACAACAGATTCCATTGACACTTCATACATTCATCTACAGCACTACCAACACTCACATTTTATGCAAACATAAGATACTTTGCACTTCTTTAAATGATTGATTCTTTTTTTTGAACTACACCTTTAAAGAGCAACACCAATGACTGACAAGCCTCCCTTCTCCGCTCTCATTCAGGATTCTGGGCTCATGGTGATTATGATCATTGTGATATAATCATGATAGTGTCAAACTGGCAAATTGGCAAATTAGCTAATATCGAATGAAAAAAGTAGCATTTTCAAGTTGTGCCATTAGGTCAAGACTAGAGATGACACGTTCTCTTTATCAAAACAGACATTAAAACCTTGAGTGTAAGAATATTTCCTCATTAAAAACTACTAAGCCTTTAAATCTGCCCAATTTAGTTGTCTCCAATGCCACCCAATAACTAGAACTTCCCCCATCACATGACGCTACCAACACTAGGAGTGTGACCACTAGCATGTGCTACCTCCGAGTCACAGGAAGCGCCACCTCTACTTCTGCTAACATAATGTCAACATAACATGCTTAAAACCGCCAATTCTGTCACGTCAGCAAACAGATGCCCATGTTGACTAACGGTGCTTTTCTACTGGCACAAGGAACCACACTGTACCACGGAAAAATGTTTTTCCATTAGAAATAAAGTAACTCGTACCCATGCTATCACGGCGCTGCTCGATGGCAGGGCCAACAGCGGGCCGCAGCCGAGCTGACACTGCTTTTTCATTGGACAAAATGTTGTCATGACAACAGACAGACTTGGAATGAGGGCATTTTATTTTTTTTATCGTCCACGTGAAAACAACAATAGAGATACAAACTTACAACTGGGAAGTCGATGAAGTACAAACACTACTGTCTGTTTGGGCTGAGGGTAAAATTTCAGGGGGAAGTTTTCTAACACTGTGAGAAATGCAAAAGTGTACCAGGACATTGCTAACAAATAATAAACAATGCAAAGAAAATTTTTTTAAAAAGACTATAAAAAAAAAATTAAATAAAAGTGGCTCTGACAGAAAAACTTTCCGCTGGTTCGACTCCATGGACGCGGTTTTGGGACGACAGCCGGCCACAAACTGTGGGTGAGAACTGAGCTGCTAACACATCAGAAACCGTTACCGGGCTGAGATACACTGGAAAATCCAAAGCGTGATGCTACTCCCCCACAGGAAGAAATACACAGCTAACAACATGACATCACACAGTGAGTGTGTGTTGAGTCAAGATTTGTTACAGCATCGTAAAGGACTCATGCTTTTGTTTTTCCATACCCGATATCCGATCCTGAATTTTCTGCTCCCATCAGACCAACACTGATGACCTGGCATTAGATCTGTGCCATCTCTAGTCACGACACATGACATAAATCTAACACTACACTAGTCTCAAGGCGTCACACGTGATGTCCTTATGAGAACGCCTGGAAACAGCCACACTCCAGAAAATCTAAGGTAAATGTCGGTGTCAACCAAGACTTACTAGGGTAGAAACCAACTAATTGTAACATTTTTTTGAGACAATCCAGCACCTCATGAAGGTGGAGCTCAAGGTAGGGGGCAGTTATAAACACTGTCCGATAGACAACAAACACGTTTACCTTAACTTCATTCAAATGATCAGGAAAATGCAGTAAAGCATAAGATTATGTTTGTTACATTTTTATGCAATTTCACTTGTGTTGCTCTTTAAAATGGAAGAAATATGGACATGGGTTAGTGAGACCACTTACAAACATACAGCTTTTCAGATCACATGATGAAACAAACTTAATTTAGTGTTAATGACACTATTGACTTGGACACACAAAGTAAAATAGAGAACTTGGTGGGGTTTTAGATAAGACGCACAAGGAGCAACGTAAGGGTGTGGATGAATGAAGGAATGAATGGAGAATGAATGGAGAACAAATGAACGAACAAATAATAATGTGAGAGTGCACATATCCAGGATCTGACCTGAGAATGTAAACAAAGCGAAGGATCTGAACTCTGATCAAATGTCGTCGTGATCACAGAAGCACATACACAGCAGCGTGAACACATCGAGTGACGGGATATACCTGTAATACTGCTGATATGTCTGATATATATCTGTATTGCACATGCAGAGCTTGTCGTATATTATAGCTATAAAGGCTACTGGTTGGGCCATTCTAAGCACAGCAGGCTGGAGTAAATTCCATCAGGAGTAGAGCTGGACTACTGCGATGTGATATGTGATGTCATCACGCAGAAATAGTAAAGAGATTGCTTTTACACTGCAATTTCAGCCCTCCTTCTATCCTGGACTGGGTAGAATGTGCTATTTAAGTTCATATAATCATGCAATAAGATAAGAAGGCTGGCATGAACCTTTTACGGTCAGCTTTGATAGGAACACAAGCTCTCGTTTGAGGCAACAGTTTAAAGAAAAATCTATTTTGTGTCGGTCAGGCAAGGTATGTTGGGTGTTTAAAGTTTGTATAAAAAAAAAAATTGGACAAACGGAGTCAGGTCTTAAGATGTGACTAATGTGTTCAGCTACATTTACTTTTGCCCCATTTTGGATTGTAGTAACCATATAAGCCAGTCTAGTTGATATTATTTAACCCCTCGAATCTTGGGATTATAATTACTGTTAATGATAAAATGTCAATAAAGACTGAATATGAATAAAAAAGGAATCAAGATATTCAGTCATTTCTATAAATAATTTAACAGCTATTTTTAGACAAGTTGTGTAGTTATTAAGAGTGACTAAAGTATAGGCCCTATGTTTAATTTGATGTGGTTTGATGATCTCAATATTAGGATGTTGAGAATGGTTTATAAGCTTCCAGTGCTTACTAGCTAAATGAGACTCAGAGCTCCAGCGTAAAACACATGAAACGTTTGACACCAAACATGTCTTGACTGATCAAACACATAGGAAGGAAACTATAAGTGCGTTTTTTTGCAGAACAATTATTTTAAAGAGTGTTTGTAGAGTGGTATGTTAGTTAAGGTGGGGTTAGACTCATTTAGAGCATTGGTTTAAGAGTCAGAAGTGGATAATGAACAAAAAAATAGCATGGAAATGACATGGGGCAGCGGAAAAAGAATGGCACACTGTGTGACTGATGTGACCGACAGTCAGACACGGGAGGGGGGAGGGTTTTTCAAGTCAATATAAAGGGTAAATTTTGAAACTCAGCATTTTGGGATGTCATAAGTAGCACTGTCGAAGTGTAAGTAGTAGTTTTTCATCTGAAGCCTAAACTCTAGCTATATTTAAGAATTGCACGTTTCCCCTGCATGCTTCTCTCTCCCTCCTTCCCTCCCCCTCTCCCTCTCTGCGTCTTCTACAAGTCGATGAGCTGGTCCACCAGCAGCAGGGAGCAGGCCAGATTGGGAAGAGTGGTCTCTGAGCTGCTACTGTTGCTACCACCTAGAACATGCCAGAAAGAGCCAGAGAGAGAGAGAGAAAAAGAAAGAGAAAGAAAGAGAGAGGGGGAAGATGAGCAAGGTGATAGAGACAGATGGCAGTTGAAGAAGATGAGAAAATGAGAAAAGAGAAGAAAATAGAGAGGGAGATGTGTTAGATAGGGTTGAAGAAAAAAAAGGAATGGAAAGCAAGAGAGTAAACATCATTAGAAAGCATGAAACAGTATGAAGTAAAGAAAACAGTTGAAAACGTAAAGGCAAAATGCAATTGATATGTGCAGATTACGGAGAGAAAGAGAGAGAGAATGAAGAGAAAAGTAAGCGGGGATTACTTGTGAGTAGCTACAGCATTTCAGAGATGATCATAGGAAAGAAATTTCTCAAATGAATGAGTTTTAACCATGATCCCATGTTTTGCTCCACAGCCTAATAAACTGAGCTGTTTTCTAGGACCAAGCTGGCCTCTGTCTTCATGGTGTGAGTAAAGGTGAGTGGGGTAAATATAAAACTAGGGAGGTTTTTCACTTCAGCACCTTACCTGCTGTATCTGAACCACAGCAGTGCCAATGATCTACAAAGCTGAACACGTCCTTGGTTGGATTTTTACAATGGTCTGAATGAGGTCTGGAAGTGAATATGGTGCGTTTCTGGCCCTAATCCTGCTGCCTCACACCGGACCCTTACCTTGGGTGGGGGTTTTGGAGATGAGGACTGGAATGGGGTCAAACTGGCTGTCGGGGCTTTTGTCCAGAGCTGTGTCCAGAACTGAGATGATTCAGGGTGAGCAGAGTGGGGTTAGAGAACAAAAGCGGTCCGAGAGAGAAAGAAAGAGAGAGAGAGAGAGAGAGAGAGAGAAACAGAAAAAGATGAAGAATAAAAAAATAAAGGAGAGAGAAGAAAGGGACGGTGAGGGGAAAGTGAAACAAAAAAAGAGAGAGAAGCACAAAGAATGAAAGGGGGAGAGGGAGAGTGAAACAGAGAGGAGAGAGAAACAGAAATATGAGAAACAGAAAGAGGAGAGAGAGAGAGAGAGAGAGAGACAGAAAGAAAGAGAAAGAGAGAGAGAGAGGAGTGAAAGAGGGAGAGAGAAATAGTAAAAGAGATGGAGAGAGAAACAGAAAGAGAGAGAGAGGGATGGAGAAAGACAGAGTGTGAGAGGGGAGTGTGAAAGAGAGAGGAGAGAAAGGGGGAGAAAGAAATGGAAAAAGAGACAGAGAGAGAAAGAGAGGAGAGAGAGAAAGACAGAAAAGAGCATTATAAAAATGATTGTGAGAGGGCAGGAACTGATAAAAGAAAAGTAAGATTAGAATGTGGAGGTTGTGAGGTTTCATACTTCCTCTTCATTACAGAACTGATTCTGTTGGCTGATGGTGGTGATTTGTGTTTAATAGTTTAGACTGTTAAGAGTCTCTGTAAACTGTGAAGAGCAGAGGAAGGGCAATCTTCCTATAAGCAGTGCTTGTAGGTGGAAATTTTTGTGAATCTCAAAACATTTGTGGAACTTTAAGATGGTCTGATAAATCATCCAAATGACACATCAGTGCAGCTCTGCTGTAAACACTGAATTCCCAACTTCAACCCAAAACGTGTGCATTTGTCTTACCGGCGTGGGGCTGCATGTTGGCCAGCGAAGCAGCAGAGAGCTGGTCCAGAGACGGGACGGGGACAGAGGAGAGGGGCGAGGGCAACATCTGAGCCCCAGAGGAGGGCGGTGAGAGGAGGGGACCGAGTAACGAATCCCCTACACCCAGAGAGTCTGGAGGGAAGGAGGGAGCAGGACAGGGTGGAAGAATAGAATGAGTAACCCACAGACGATGAGGACAGGGAGGTAAGGAGAGATGGAGAACGGTGTCAGAGAAAGAATAAGAGGGGGCAGAGGGTGATGTGACATTTAGGTGGAGAGAAGAAAGAAAATAAGTGAGAGATGTTAGAGCAGAAGTGTGTGAAAGCCTGCTTTTGTAGCTTTCCTTAGAGAGTGAAAAAGCTTTGACATTTGAAGTACTGGAAGCACTGAAGGGAGCTGTGGAGTGGACTCTTTTCAGCCTTTATCTGTCAAACCATGACTGCACTCAACTTCTCCACAACAATGAACACGGTTGTAAGGCAGCTCTTTGAAATGTCAAAGCTGCTGGGACAGCTCAACCAAATGAAAAACACTGATGTAGAAAGAGCCAGCACTTGTTGCTTTGGTACAGAGTAGAGTGTGGATGGCGTCTATTGGGGCATCCAGTTTCTGCTAAGACAACTTGCATGGTCACCAGGTGGCACTAGTGAGCACCTAAAAGACACTGGGAAGAGGAATGAAGGAAGCGGAAACAGTCCATTGAAACTTTGCAAGCCTGATAAGGAGGTCAAAGAAGCTCAAATCAGAACTGAATTAGTTCCTGAAAACCAGACTACTCATGACTATGCTACGGGAAAAGCCTGACAAGGAGGTTAAAGTACAACAGATTAGCAGTGGGTCCCTTAAATAGTGAGTAATTCATATGCTCAGATCTCACAAATGACCTCGATGGAAACAGTTTCACAGTGCAGTCATCTGTTGACCGGCTCAGAGCTGCGAGCTAATTATCGAGTGATGACAGGAAACATCGCCCTCACTGGGTACATGAGCCATGAGCTCATCCTCAGAAAGAGCCTGACTCCTTCACACAGATGACTGCTTCTAGTGAAAGACCATCAACTGGCAAGAGTGCGGAGAGAATAGAAAAACTTGGGTTTTTTCTCCAGAGTCATTCATTAGGAGCAGATTTGCTCAGATTCGGTACGGCTAAAAGGCAAAAGCACAAGACTTTGCATCGTCAACTGAAACCGTGGTATAGAGGAGTGGATCGCAGTCCTGGTCCTGAAGTTTTCAGGCTCTATATATTGTTATGTTGTTCCTGCACTAACACAACACGTGCATTTGAATATAAAATCTTTTCACAAGTTAAGAGCTACCACTGTGGCTCCAAGTGGGTTTCAATGTGTCAAGCCACCTATGAAGGCTACCGAACACAAGAAGCACAAACACTGACGCATAAAAACATTCTATTTTGAGTTTGATTATAGTTTTAAAACATTTGTGGATAATTTCAGGCCTCTGACAGCTCTTCTCAACTTGACAAGATACGGGAATAACGCTAATATGCAGAATTATGTTTTCGTATGACATAAGATTTTTCTGACAAGCAGACGCTCCAAATACGGATAGTTTGCACTATGGTAAGCTAATAATCATGTTTTTTTTTTTGTGTATATATATATGTGTGTCTGTGTGTGTGAGACGAACAGAATAAACAGAAAGCCAAAACAGAAAGAATTTCCACTGACCAGTTAGTGAAGCTGACCCAGGATCAGTCTGTAGAGACTCCAGCCCAGGAATCAGAGAATCCATTCCAGCTGTGTACAGAAAGAGAAAATGTATGACACTTAAAGATTTGTGGGCAATAGAATAAAGACAGTAGGCGGTCTTCTCATTCCCATGCACAATGATGACATTGGGCATTCCTCCCTGAATCTACATCTACAGAAAGACGCTCGTGCGGCAGACAGACAGACAGGTGGGCTTATAGAGAAGTTAGAGGTTATGTTTTGGGCTAGTTTAAGGCAACAGGGCGTAAGAGAAAGACAGGAAACAGACAGAAGCACACAGGCAGACAGATTAATGGGTGTCTCCTCTGCTGCTCCGAGGCAGGTGAACGACGGTGAAAGAATAATTGAGTCAGCAGGGCAGGAGACAGGATGGATCAGTTCTTTCCTTTGATGTTTGGGAGAAGGGGAGGGAGATGGGCACCAGGAGAGACAAACAGATGGAGACCAGTTACCATGGCTGGTGTCTGCAGGACTGAAGGGGTCATTCAGAGGGAGGTCAGGGATAAGCAGGGAAGAGGAGGAGGAGGAAGGCTCTGGAGACTTCAATCCCTCTATTAACTTCTCTATTCATTACAGAGGCGGGAGAGGGAAGAGGAGAGAAGCAGAAAAAAAAGAGAAGCAGAGAGGAGAGAGACAAAAAGTGTTAGCAAAAAGTAAAAAAGGGGAAAAAGGGGAAATTTTTTTTGCATAATTAAATTACGAAGATGTAAACAAAGTCATTCAGAGTGCTTGACTGAGATGCTTCTTCTAAAGGGACTTACAGAGTCAGAATTGTTCACAATGGTGGTGAATGGAACTGGACGTCTGAAGAGTTTAACACCTCTAAAAGGTATGCCAGATGAAGTTGTGATGTTAAATAATAATAATAATCTTTATTTATATAGCACTTTTCAAAAACAAAGTTACAAAGTGCTGTACAAAATCAAAGAAAATGAACAAAATTAAGATGTAAAGATCATTAAGTAATACACCAGGTTATACAAGGTAATTAAAGAGAGAATATTAAATGGCTATGGACACACTACCTGACGCTTGAGACATTGTTTCATGGCAGTTCTTTGATGAGATTTTGGTCTAAAACATATATGTATATTAATTAGCAAAATCGTCCCCAAAGAAAACCTATTGTTTCTATAGTACCATCATCAACATTACATATAAACACTCAGAAGACACATGTAGGTTCAGTGGTCATTTGAAGTAATTGTGTTGTAGATGTCACACATCTGGTTTCCATCATCACCAATGAAATCAGACCCAGTAAGACTTTCTACAGTGAAACATTTCACATAAAATATCTGAAGGACTTTGTCTGCATCTCAGTGATTGAATTATGCAGATATTTTGAAATTTTGGAACTCTCATGCCTCTCATTACCAGCACCTGAATCGCAGTATTTAAAATCACAAGCTGCTTAACAAGAAACCACTCCTGTGGTCAAAACTAAGACTGCCAGATCTTTTACATATTCACAAAAATATTACTGCAGAACGTCCATCCCAAAGAAATAAATGAAGACAACATGCATTCATGAGTCCTCAGAGTGAGAAAATCCAGACAAGATTATAGGAGAACCAGCAAGAAACGCAACAGGTCAGCTGCCTCCTTAGCAGATTCAAGCGTACGGGTGTTAGAACAGGCAATGGACCATGAAGAAGGTACTCGACTCATTTCAACAAGCTTTTCATTGTTTCCACATCTGTAGGAACACCAATCGGAGCAAAAAGTCTGTCCACTAAGCAATAGTCAAGCAAAAACAATAAATCCATAATTTTCCCATCAGCCTTAATGTAGTCACTTGTAGCTCTAGCAAAAAAACTAAACAAAACAAACAAAAGTTTTAGCTAAGTGACTACACTTGAAGCAACAGGAAATTACATTGTTTACTAAATTAGTGCTTTTAGACTGTGAGAACAAGCAACAAGTAAACAGTCACATCAAGAAGACATCGGAGTTAGAGTCCAAACACGACAGGTCATTGTTTTTCGGAGGTTGACGTCAGAGTGACTGACTACTATTGATGCGGTTACCATGGTTTTCATTCAAATCAGGTGCATGCGTGTCA
This sequence comes from Brycinus macrolepidotus, assembly GCA_037974445.1. Taxonomy (NCBI): domain Eukaryota; kingdom Metazoa; phylum Chordata; class Actinopteri; order Characiformes; family Alestidae; genus Brycinus; species Brycinus macrolepidotus. Next base: position 1,423,583 of record JBBPCZ010000017.1, on the reverse strand, counting down.
GTAGGGCGTCGCAACAGGTCACTTCGATGCCTCCATAACCGAACCTGGACCGGACTAACCGGCGGTCGCCACAGGGATAAAGTTCACCAATTCCTCAAAAGTAGATTGGCAAAAATAATCCAATCTACACTATTTTCTCCCACATCCCAAATGGAGCCAATCAGTCAGACATGTTTGTTTCTTTAGTTTTGCACTGGACTGGAGCTATTAATGTAACAGCTAACAAGTAATGGAAGCTTATCTTCCATCAGTTAGCATACTGTACAGCTAAAAATGTAGTATGAACTGTGATGGTACTTTTGTCCATGTTACATTAAAGATTATTTAACAATTTGACCCAATTTGTAGCTGATTTGTAATGAGAGGTGGGATATATATCATTATTATTTGTTAATAATAATGATATATATAATAATTATTATTTGTCTCACCTGATTGACTATATAAGGGCAATTGTGTCTTTTCGCTGAACTAATCCTTTAAAAGTATGTCTACCAGTGCATGTGGGTGCCATACTGGTTCAATACTAATTCTACGAGAAATAATACAAAAGTACTTTGAAAAATTGGTGGACCTCACCTTTAAAATAAAGAATAATTAAAAACAATAAACTGTTCCACAAATGGTATTGCCTTGTCCTGTCCATACTTACAGGACTGACAAGACAAGGGTGAGGAGGGGGCATGGTGGGTCATGGTCACTCACGACACAGAGCAGCAGACCTTTTGCTTTGTCCCTTTCACTAGGGTGAAAAAAGGTCAAAAGTTCAACCTCAAGACAGTGTAATGTGGAAAAAGACCTTTTCTTTTCCTGCACAACCTGAACGAGCCAGTAAGCTCTTGATGAATTTAGAGAGAAGACATAGTTCCATTACGGCTCATGCCTTGTGTATGAAATAACACATATAAAGAACTGGAGCTACATCTGTGGAGGCACTTTGTACTGAATTCATATTTAGTGTGCGAGTGTGTGTGTGTGTGTGTGTGTGTGTGTGAGAGAGAGTGTGTGCGCGCATGAAGCTCAATGGGTTGCCAGGTGACTTCTGCATATGATGTGAATGTACACTGACAGCTATTCACCTCCATTCATATCCAGCTACAAAGGGTTTACCTGAGCCTTAATTACACAAAGCACCATCCTGTGTGTGTGTGAACGCATGTGCATAAGTGTGTGTGTGTGTGTGTGTGTGTGTGTGTGTGTGTGTGTGTGTGTGTGTGTGTGTGTGTGTGTGTGTGT
>JBBPCZ010000017.1:1410120-1420246 GCA_037974445.1 Brycinus macrolepidotus | reverse complement strand
ACACACACACACACACACACACACACACACACACAAACACAAACACAAACACAAACACAAACACAAACACAAACACACACCTTACTGAACCATACATCACAATGCACCAATATGGAACTTCTAAGCTGATAACAAAAATAAAGATATAAATAAAGTACAATGAACAAATTATAACTAAACATAAATCATTAATTACTTTTGGAAAGGGAAGTAATTAATTAACCCCAATCCACTATAGTGTTATCCACTACGCTATACATATGCAGCTCGAGAGAACGGAAATGCCTACCATTAGTCATTTTTATGCGCGTCAGTGTATGTGTGGGCACAAATCAGAATTTGTACTTATATGATGATAATGACCTTTTCCTTGTTTATCATCAGATAATGTCACTGTGTCTTGCCCAACTATACTAGTCCTAACAAACCTGTGATTCTATTACCATCGAGTTTAGCAAAGTCCTTGTTGAGCAGCTCTTCTGCCGTGAGTTTGGAGAAGTTGTCATCGCCGAAAGGGTTCCAGGAAGGCTGTGCCCCAGCGCCCGCTTTAGGAGCAGTTGACTGGGCAGTGCCCTCTCCTGCCGGGTATACACTTTGCTGGGATGAACACGGGGAGCCAGAGGGGGTGGTGCTGGCTGATCTGAAAAAAGAAAAAACACAACTTATACACACACAGTTGCTATAAAGTCGTCACATGGGTCAGCATTAAATGGAAGGCTTTGAGAATGAACAGTGCATGGATGGTGAAATGCATAGATAGACAGATTAACTGATGGATTCCGTTGAACTATCTTTTATTATGAACTCATTTTTAGATGGCAGGAGTGATATAGACCTCTGAAGTCAGGTGCCACTCTGTGATTGCATCTCTGGGTCCAAGGATGTTTTCTCTATGGTAAAAATAACTGGCTTTTTCTCAAATTTCCACCATGATGCTTTTTGTTAAACTAAACGCTTTAAAGCCGCTACATCTTGACCTATTTTCCTTTGAAAGTCACTGAATCCTCTGAATTATGAATCCTCCTTAAAATACAATTAATTTCACCCCATGGATAAAACCAGCTTAGACCTGGTGTTGCTAATATGGGCTCATACAGCCTGTTGCAGACAGATCTCTGAATGATGGCAGCGGCAAAGAACATAATGGTTTGATTAGTAAACTCATGAAATAATAGTGAATAGAAATAATCACTATAATAATAACATATAATAGACTATAGAAATAATGACTAGTAACAGCCCTGAAACATCGACTGATGGTTGAACTCACTTGGATTTGTTGAGGCTGGCTTCGGCGGCTGCAGCCTGCAGAAGTTGGGTGGACTTGCTAACAGGGACTCCAAATATAGCGCTATGGGTGACATCACTCAGAATACGCCTGTGACCTCCGCGTGGGGCTGTCTTAGGAGAGGAGGGCGGAGTCAGAGAACCCACTTTATGGCCTGGACGCCCACCAGCAAACGACTACAGAAAGAAAGAAAAAGGATATTTCTTTAGTAACAAAAAAAATTAACCAAAGACAGTACAGGTAAGTCAACATAACCAACATTAGACTGAACAACACAGAGAAAAAGAGAACTTTGGCCAAAAAAAAAAAAAACACTCCATTCTGGCAAACAGGAAAAAGCACTGAGGAAATAATCAGATAACAATGAATAGTCACTTGAGATCTAATCTCAGTGAGAAAAATCCACTCAAACCCCACTAGTTAGAAAGAATGTCAGTTTGGGAAGTTACATGGACCTGAGAGATTGGCATGGTTCTGCAGTTGCTTAGTACAATGCCTGGAAAGGTAAAGAAGAGACTTAAATCAGAAAGACCCAGCTCCTCTACTACAGGGTACTATCACATTGACGATAAGGATGATCATGATGATCAGTAGAAAGCACCCAGTAAAAAGCTTCAGCTTCACCTTTAAAAACATTTCAGCTACATTTGAATAGGAATGGCTGCACCATTTAGTAACACTGAGTCACTAAAGCCCCAGTCGACTTAGTTTAAAATGTTTAAAAATGTGTAAAGATATGTCAGAATACATTTTTAACAATGTTATAATCAAGAAATATATTAATACAATTTAATTGTAGTAAAATGTTGAGCTGTTGCCCTAAAACAACTTCTGGATGTGTCAGATCACAGAACAGATTTGGTGTGATGTTGGGTCAGACGCTTACTTTGTCGCTTTACTGAATGGAGAACCAAGTTCATCTTCTACTGATGTGATTCAAGTTCAGTTCCATTATCAATGAAAGAATTAATAAAGCATTATCTTACAAGTAATAAGTTGCATGTACAGATAAAATTGATAAGGCCTAAGAAAAACTTGACTTTATATCAGAAGAGACTGAATAGCAGAGCGTCCTCAAACATACTGCCTCTCAACAAAAATACTTTATCTGCCAGTAATTCTTTTATTCCTTCTATGCCAGTTCAAAGCAATTCCTTACAAAAACAGGTGAAAATGTTTATAAAGGTGAACTTCAGCCATCAGATGTTAGGAGGAATCCTTCCACTTGAGTGTAAGCTAATTTGCCCATAAAAAACTAACCAAGTTGGAATATTTATCCTTATAATTAGGAGATGTTTAAATGTACTCAAAGCTATTTGTAATCCAAACGAACAAGCCTTGAGGATACACAAGTGGAAGATTCCAAGAGAGTTTTCAGAAAGGTTTAATCCAGCAAAGATCACTATATAAATCATTCTGGCGAGGAAAACTCTCATCATACATGAATTACCATCTCCTCAGAATCCTTGTCTGGATCTAGCGCCCCCTCTAGGACTTCAGGTGCAATAGCTTTATGAGATGGAGGGCTAGCAGCAGACAAATTAGGTGCTGGTTGTTGATGGGTAGGTGGGGGTGGGGCCATGGCTTTAGTTTTTGTATGTACAGGTGGAGGGTGTGTCTGACAATGCTGGGCTGGGGGGGCGGGGGCCATGGCTTTGGTTCTGGCCAGCACTGGAGCTGGAGCTGGGGCATGAGTGGGAGCGGCCAGGCTACTGGGTGGTGGGTTCTGAATGGGTGGAGGAGGGGCCATGGCTTTAACTTTCGTCTGGCTGGATGGAGTGGTCTGTGCAGGGAGGCTGGAGTTTTGACGATGGGGTGAGTAGAGGTTCTGGACTTGGTGTGGCAGCTAAAATAAGCAAGCAGATCATGTAAAAATGAACATCAAAATTATTCAAAACGCAGGCGCAAGCACCGAGGTAAATCCAATAAATCACAAGAGGACATGCATTACAGTGATTTTACCACAGTAATGAGGCTCTTGCTACACATAATGCATACTCTATAAACTGTGTTAAATGTATCATCACGCTCTGCTATGAGTGGTTTATGGATTTCAAAACCCTACAACAAACAACATAAAATACACTAATGTAAATTTTATTTAATTACAGTAAACAATTCTGAGAAAGTTTCACCTCCCTTAGTTATTGTTGCGATGTCGTTAAACTTTATGACTACCAAGTAGCCAGCGTAACACTAAGAGACTACAATCTCAGTAGTACAAAGGAAAATTTAGATGTAGGAATACTTTTAAAACTAAAAAAGGGCTTTAAAAGATGCAGACATACAGTTTAAGAACTGACAAATTCCAAACGCAGGCCAATTTAAAGGATATAGGAGACCATGTTTAATGAGAATAGGAAAATCATTTTGGGACTCTGCACTAAAACAATGAGCTTTCATGTCTAATAAGAAGGTGGTTTTAGAGACAGAAGCTACACCTTCAGATGAGCTAATGCTAAAGCCAATACTGAAGCTCAGAGTGACGTAAAATATGTGGGAGGACTTCGGGAATTAAATAAAAACTATACTGTGTTTCTTTGAATTAAATATTCCTCAGTAACACATCCTCACCCCCCGTAACATAACTTCACATGCTAATCTAAAAATCAAGAATAATTTACTGCCGCTGCCGTTCTCACTGCAGATTTGTGGTGAGGAACTTGCAGAGAATTTTCTTCAGTAAATGGATGAAGGAACATTTAGAGATGACTAGGGACACTCAATTTTGCAAAAGTGCAATAAAAGTATGGTTGCCGAGTAACATAACAATCAAAGATTTTCCACGAACAGCATAATAGCATAATTATTTGCCGCATATGTACAAAAATCAATTGTCGTGGGCATTCTTTGGTGCATTTATAATTTAACATGGCTTAGCCAAACAGATTTTAGATCTATGAATATCTATTTTATAACTTATAATATGAAGACCTCAAACTGGAGTAAATGTGTCAAGTCACAAAGGAACTTCACGATTAAGTGCAATCGAGTGGACAGATGAACTGTCAAACAGCTCTGGAATGATCAGTACAGTCTGTACCTGTTGCTGAGGAGGAAAGAAACCTGCAGCATGAGGCGGCATGAAAAGCTGTCCATGCTGGGGGATGGCCTGAGGAGGGGAGGGTGTGGCCTGGAGTGGACTGGGAGGGGCTTGTTGCTGTGCCACAGAAACCAGAGGCTGAGTTTGGGGCTTCTGCGGCTGAACTGGAGCAGGAGGCTGAGAGGCTATGCCCACACCTACAAGATAACACAGAAGGTACATTTTGGAGTTTGGTCATTTTGTTACACTGAAAAAGAAATGAGTACAAGACACTGTGGCTCTTTGACCAGAAGGTCGTAGGTTCGAATCCCAAGACTGCTAGTGGCACCACTGAGGTACCCTTGAGCAAGATACCGTCCCCACACACTGCTCCCCGGGCGCTGTGTTCCTGGCTGCCCGCTGCTTCACTTGGTGAATGGGTTAAATGGAGAGAAAGAATTTCACACTGTTCACACTGTGTGCTGTTGTGTGTTCACGTACGACAAACGGTCACTTTACACTTTAAAGTCTACCAGAAATGCAGAATCCTGACATTCCGAGCAGATCAACAAATATTTAAAACATTGCCACATATTGCAATGCTTAAGTCCTTTTTCAGTGTGTTTTTAATACATTTTTAAATTACAGGGCATATATCAAAGGCCTCACTGTTTTCATTTCGGCTGAACAAAGCACAGAAAAGGTTCGATGGTCATTAATGAAGCGTTAACACACTACAAGGGAATGGTAGGTATTCATCATTAGCGATGAGATGTAAAAAAGCTTTAATGACCCCCTACGCCTCAAACAGGCAGTAAAATGATGGCTGTGCAGGACTAAGGCTGTCAAAGGCTCAATAGCTGTACCTCATTAGCCAGCCTTTAAAAGCCAACTCTGAAGACATGTTGATTGAACCACTGGGATTACTAGAGTCGTGTATGTCAGCCAAAGCTCCACGCAGGTCAATAAGGCGTATATAATGTAGAGAAGGAGAGGAGAGGAGGAAGAGGGCTATACTTGGCATAGCTTGCACTACAAATGGACTCCTTTGTATAAGGGCACCTGCAGGGGATTTTCTGCCAAAGCACTAGCTCTGAGTGTGTGTATGTGTGCGAGTATGTGTGTGTGTAGATGGCGCCTCAAACACACCCAAATGTGCTGTGTTTGTGTCTGTAATGTGACTGTGTGTGTGTTTTCACTTATTCACTCTTTAGTCTACACAGTCCTTATTTTGAAATTAAAGTGCATAAGCAGCCTGTTTTTGTGATGTCAGAAAAACACACATTACAAAACATCCACCTATTCTGTCTATAACAGTTTCGAAAGACCACTTGCATTGCTACAAAAAGTGTTTCAGCCCTGCTTTTGACTAAGGAACAATACAGGGCAGCCAAACAGAAATGAGATCACTTGCATATATTTTAAAAGCATAATAACAAAAACAGCTCTAATGGGAAAAGAGAGGTTGGAAAATGGTCGTGTAAAAATAAGCTGTGAACTGTTTTTGGCAAATAAAGTCACAGAAATGTCAGAAGCGGATCATAGGGGGTGGGTACAATATAGGGAAAATGTAGGATATTTTCCATTCACTCACTAATAGGCTGAGCTGGACCAGCTGGAGCGTTCGCTCTCTTCCGAGGGGTGAGGGCAGGCTGTATGGGCAGAATGCCTGTGATTGGCTGAGCTTGGCCAGCTTTGGGTCGTTGCCGTGGTGCTATAGAGGTTTCCGTTGTAGGGATTGGATCAGTCAGTCTGAGGGAAAACAGAGAAGTCAAGCGCCCCCCATCAGAAACCATGTATTGCACATATATCCCCTAACCTAATACATAAACTGCATTACAAACTGAGGAACAAGACTGTAAGCTACTTAATATGCATATGTATATTTTTGGCATATGTATTTGTTCTGTTGGATCAATACGCAATTTTGCGACATACAACGTTCACTGTGAAAACAATAAAGCTATATAAATATAAAATAGATATATTCTACATTTACACATCATGCAAAACTTTTATGAAACAGGAAAGCAAGACACAAAATCAATCACCTGGCTTTAGTCTGACTCTTCTTAGCCACCGCCTCGCTTGCTCTGACTGGCTCAGGAAGTTTCGCAGGGATTGGTGAGTTCTGGTTGGAAATGCAGCAAATGGGAAAAAAAAAAGTGCATTATTATAACACAGAACAATATAAGTAAAAAAAAATGGAATCAAGAATAGTAATCATATCTAAAATTTCAAAGTCGGTGAATAATCCGGTGAAGGATTATTTAATCTGTATTTAGACATGTGCTGGTATTTGGTAATTCAGTACAGTATACCACGATATTAAACTTGTACAGAAACATTATGGTGGACATTTCTGTGGACATTTAAGTCCAGCAAGCTGCAGTTTTACCAGATTTACTCAATATTTTTCAAATGCACAGCACAGCTCTGCTCAAGCTCTTACTACACTGACCACACTCTGATCATCCATTCAGACCTTTTCTCCCTAAAAAAAAAAGTGAAAACTCATGTCTCTCTCAGCATGGAGAAGACAAAGTGCTCAATCTCTTGAATACATTTACAAGGTCGCAAACTGTTTGTATATGAAACAAAACTGATCTCAACCTTCCTTAAGGAATCAATTAGATTTTATTTGAAATATTTACTGAAGGATTCACTGTAAAGCATACAAACGAAAAAGTTACCTGAATTTCATTACAAGTTTTTAGATAAACAAATAAAGCAAATAAAGCAAAGGTCTGCACAATAAACACTGTTATAGAAAGTGCGATATGTAACAGAATTGGTGGTTAGCGTGTGTTGAGCTGTCCAATGATGCTGCATTAGCAGCAGTTCAAAAAGATGCAGGATCCGCAGAAAATACATGCTAGCTGTTGGTGTTTTAGTGTGATTAAGGGAGTTGTAGCTAGTAGATGGACCTGGGCTCAACTGATGGGGAGAAAATTGGGAATGATTTATGTAGATGTGCCAGGGTTAATACTACCAGGCACCTTTTTCACATGCAAATTTTGGAGGTGTGCCAAATGTTTACTGCCTTGTCAGTGTCCTTAACACAATCCACACCGTTTTTCATTCATTTGAGGAAAGCACGGACTTTAGAGTCAGTTAGAGATGGAAACGACACAGAACTCTCATTTTCTGATGGAATACAGCTTTAATGAAGTTTCGAGCTGAAAAGTCACGTCTGTTCTGACAAATCAGGGCTCCAGATGGTGACTAAAATGGTCGCCAATGCGACTAGATTATTTATTTTGTCACTAGTTTTTTCATTTCAGTCGCCAATGGCGATCGTCTCTCACAACCAAGAGAAATTAAAATAACTAAAAATACAAGAAAAGTGACATCTTAGAATTATGTGCAGATTATGTAATTAGGTATAAGACAGCGTAGAGGAGACTCTGGACTTGAAGTATTTCTTGTTAAACATTTGCAGTGTTCATATTTCTGTGTCATTTATTCATTTGTTATTATGTAAGATAATGCAGAAGACAAAAGTAGACAGTTCCAGCACCTCAGATAGGAGGAAAAAAGTCAGCATGGGGTAAGTTCGGAGACAAAATGTGCCATGAAAATATTTTTTTATTTATATCACATTTGACAGAGATTATGGCTCCTAAAAAAATAATCTGGCTCCCAAATATTTTGTGTTTAGGAGCCAATGGCTCCCATGGTTTTCTGTTTGTCTGGATCCCTGCAAATGTCCTTTTTTTTGTCCTTGAACTCGCACTGCACTGCAGCACCAGTGCGAGTGTAAGGCGTCAAGGCCACATGGTCATAAAGCCTCGCACTAGATGCTCCACAGCACTGTACTGAGTGACTGACGGGCTGATGGCACTTTGCAGCTACGACTGCCGTAATGTGCCGACTCAAAGCCTCCATTATACCATCAATACAAAACCATGGGTTTGGGGGGGAGGGGGCTGCTGGAGCACCGCCAACTGGCAGCTGGCAGCAAAATCCAACTTCCTCTGACACCCCGGGGCAGCTCTTACAATGTGCTTCGTACAGGGCTGGCACGAATTAAGTAAGAGCTTTGAAAAAGGTGCTGGGTGGGTGGCTTTGAAGAACAACACCACAAACACTGAACATCAGAGTAAGAAGAAAGAGCTTTAGAGGGGCTCACACTCACTGGTCAAACGCAGTTCAGTGGGTTAATCATAAACACCAGCAGACCAACCCAAAAAAAATCTCATTATTGTGGCCATCATGAGTGTGTTGTAACTTTAAGAGAGTGGATTCTAACCCTGGTCTGCTTTGAGCATTTTACTGTTTTTTGTTAATGAATTAGCTGATAAGCTGCCAGTGTCCTAAAGCAAAGAAAACACCAAAAAAAGTGCAGGGCAGGAGTACTGCAGGAGCAGGGCTGGTAATGCTGGTGGACATTGATTAAAATGGCAAATACTACAGTATCAGATGATAATTTAAGTTGGATTAATGGGGTTCAACAAATCCTATTTCTGTAATCTGCCTGATTGAGTAAGGTTGATTAAGGTTTACTGTTTTAAAAAGGGTTTATACGATCCCAAACAATTTTTGCACTGAATTTTTTCAATATAAATATGCACATATCCACAATATTTAAGGCATTGAATTATTACAGCTAATAGTAAAGAGAGAGAGAGTGAGAGAGAGACAGAGAGAGAGAGAGAGAGAAACAGTATGAGTATGAGAGGACAAGGGAGTGTGTCTTCTGTATTATTATTTTAATTTACTGTTGTGCATATGTGTTAGACATGTGCAGCACTGAGCAAGTGGCTTTTTTCGTTAATACATACAAGATGACTGTTTGGTTTTTTTTTTTGTTTTTTTTTGTAATATTTAAGATTCTGTTCCCTATAAAAAGCAGTGTTGCAGTTTTGCCTGGCTTGTTAAGGTAAGGCCTATAAAATGTGTCCAACATCTGTGAAATGTACGAGTTCAAACTGATCCAAGTAAACAAAATTTTCCATGAATGAATAAAGTTTCTCTCCTGCCAGCAAACAACGCGAGTGACCAGATTTAACTCACAAAAACGGGTTCAATTATTTTTCCCGCTGTGAGGTGGTGTTTGGATAGGAAACACTTTCACCGAATCGTTCATGAAAAATCATGAAAAATAAAGCATGTAAGCACTGCTGGAGAAGCTTTCCTTTAGAAACTGGGAGAAAAACTGCCGACACTTACATGGACATTCTGCACTGGGCAGTCTTTGCGTGCCAGCTTGAAGGCGATATGAGACACCTGGTAAATATCTGGCCTTACGTCAGGGTCAGGCTCCAGCATGTAACCTGAAGACGGGGAAAAGATAAAACAGAAAAACAGGAAGAAAAAGGAAAGAACATTAAGATAAAATAAGAACCATGCGGTCACAATCAATTAACCTTTTATGCCCAACCGCACTTCTTACTAAACGTATATAAACATGTATAACTAGCAGTCATGGATGCTACATGCGTTCTTTAAAAGACCTAAAGGTGCCCAGATTTGTCATAATTTGATATGTAAATGCTTTTAGAATGTAGATTTATTTTTAACTTCAGTCTTCATCGCATCTGTGGGAATTACTGCCTTTTGGCTAAGGATAGCCCCGCATACTCTAAAGGATGTGTGTGCTCACTTCAGTTACGCACTATATTCAACTACAGTACTGTGCAAAAGTCTATGCACCTCTGCAAATTGTTTAAAGCCATTTTTCTCAGCATGTGATAACGTGTTGTTCTGCTAGCAAAGTTAATATTACAATGACAAAGCAAGCAGTAAAAAGTATCAGGATTAGTTTTGTTTGTAAAAGTAGTTGATATTGTGTGAGCTGGTGAGGAGAACACAGG
>JBBPCZ010000017.1:1384131-1394131 GCA_037974445.1 Brycinus macrolepidotus | reverse complement strand
TCCTAAATGCTTTGACAATCCGGCCCCATGATGGCACACTCTTTTATTTATTTAGTTGGTATTTTCCCCAGTTTTCTCTCCAATTTAGTCATATCCAATTCCACCCACTAGCTAGGACTCACTCAATCACATGATACCACCAATTAATGCAACATCACTGGGGGGACCGCTATCTGCTAATTCTGTTATATCAATTCTGTTATAACAGACACCTGCGCTGGCTAACATTGCGTTGAGTGATGGCGAGAGAAGGAGGTCCATCCGACCCAGGCATTAGCCAATTACCGTTGTAGCTCCAGCGCAAAACCAAAGGAGCAACCTTCAGACACCAAACATGTCTTAGCTGACTGACTATGTTTGGAGTCATTGTGTAAATTAGATTTATAATGTAGTTACATGGGGTGTTGGTGGCCTAGTGGGTAGGTTACTTGCCTCTGGACCAAGAGGTCATGGGTTCGAATCCTACCTTCAGCACCACCACTGGGTTCCTGAGCAAGACCCTTAACCCCAAGTTGCTCCAGGGGACTGTCCCCTGTAGTTAGGGAATAGAAGTCGCTTTGGATAAAAGCGTCTGCTAAATGCCGTAAATGTTACATGTACACTCCCAATCAAAAGTTTTTGCAACCCACAGGTTTTTACGACTTATCCATTTATTTTGTAAACTGCATATTTTTATTCTTGTTCAGCACTGGAAAGTTGTTAAGTGAACAACTGTAATTGAAAATATGTCAAATAAAACAAATTTCCATTGTAACATGGAAACATGGAATTTGTAACAGTGCATGTCTGACATCCTATGAACTGATTGTGTTGTGATGCAGAGTCAAATTCTAGACTGTCCTTTAACTTTAACTGCACTAGTTAACTGCTTCATCCCATTAGCTGTCACTTAATTGCTTGTTTAATATCTAACACTTGTCTGGTGATCCATATTATAATTATAATTATATTAGGTGGCTTTTTGTAGGTCAGTAGTTATGAATAAAAAAATACATAAGGTACTCAAGTAAATAAGGTACTCAAATGGTGAACATACAGTAAATGTATTTGTTAGCAGGAATATTAAGTGTATTTTTAGTAAATATGAAGTAACATTAAAATCTCAATGTGTGCCAAAACTTTTGACTAGTAATTTAGTTCTGCGTTTGCCCTGTTATGAAGCCATGCAAGAATGAAATTTATGAAATTGTAAGAAAGTGGAGCAGGTGTGTGTATGTGTCTGAGTGTGTGTGTGTGTGTGTGTGTGTGTGTGTGTGTGTGTGGATGGGTGGGGGTGTGAGTATATGGTTCAGAGCTTTGATATCAGTCCTAGGAGGGTCTTCTTGCCCTACATAAGCAGTAAGAGGGTGAACAGCTGGGATGATGCATTTCGATCACAGTATAGCAGCAACATTTCTGTAGCATGGACAGAGCACTGTAGCTGCTTTTCCATTTTAACAGGACAGTATTCCCTAGGGAGAGGTGAAGGACAGATATTTCACAGTTCATAGACCCTAATGGGCTTTGAAAGAATGTCCATCAGAGGTGTCACACACACACACACACACACACACACACACACATGCGCGCACGCGCACAACTAGGCAAATGCAGACAAGCGTGACAGAATCACGGTAAAATAGGTTGTCCGTCATCCTCCGACATGGTAATTAAAAGACTCACAGCTCAAGTACTCAAACACAGGCAGGTCATTATTTATATTGCACTCAAGGACAACGTACTTGGTTGGCATATGGCTCACCGTTCACTAGAATCCCTAATTAAGAAAAGGCCATTTGTTATGATTTAAAGGGACGTTACAAGTGCGGTTCGCTATGCGCTGTTTTACATAACAACATGAGCACTGAACTGTGGAAAGTGCAGCAGGCTAGAAAAGATTTGTGCCAAAGGAAGGGCTGCTGACCTAGAGTGGCTCAGTGCAGCAGGCTAGAAAATGAGGGAGATACTGAATCCATTTGAAACTGTAATCACAGTGCTAAACGTGAAATAGGAAGAGGGCAGCCTGAGAGAAGAAGTCCCAGAGACAAGAGAGAGAGAGAGAGAGAAAAACGTTCCACCCTGCCCTGCTACCTCGCCCAGTGCCTCACCGAGTGTCCAACCCCAAACTTCACTGTAATCCTGTTTAAAATGTCTAATGCCAAACCTCACTCAAATACCATCCGAAGACTCTAATGCCACATAAAGTGTCTAAAGCCACACCTCATTTTAATGCCACTCAAAGATTCTGATGCCACACTTTACTCTAATGCCAGCTAAAGTGGCTAATGCCACACCTCATTTGAACACCACATTCTTATGCCACACCCTATTCAAATGTCACACCCTATTCTAATGCCATACCCTATTCTAATGCTATTCTAATAGTATAATGCCACAACTCACTCTGTTACCAATAGAGTCTAATGCTAAAGCTTGATCTAATGCCACCTGAAGAGTCTAATGCCACCTAAAAGGTCTAATGCCACAACATATTTTAATGACACACCCTATTCACTGAGTCTAATTCCACACCCTACTCTATTGCCACCAAAAGAATCTAATGCCCCTAAAGTGTAACACCATGCCTCATTTTAATGCCACACCTCATTTTAATGCCACTCTAAGAGTCTAATGCCACAACTTAATGTAATGTCACCTAAAAAGTCTAATGCCACGACTCACTGCAATGCCACTCTTAAGAGTCTAAAGCCACCTAAAGTGTCTAATGCCATGCCACTCTTGAGAGTCTAATTCCACACCTCACTTTACCGCCACCTAGAGTCTAATGCCACAGCTCATTCTAATGCCACCCAAACTTACTTTAATGCCACCAAAAGAGTCTAATGCCACTGCTCACTCCATTGCCACCTAAAGTGTTTAATGCCACACCTTACTGCAATCCCACCTAATGCATCTAATGCCACACAGCATTCTAATGGCAACTAAAGACTTTCATACCACACCTCACTCTAATGTCATGCTTTTTTCTCCATAAAAGACATTCTCTCTGTCTGAGGACAAGAGAGTGATAGAGAGAGAGAGAGAGAGAGAGAGAGAGAGAGAGAGAGAGAGAGAGAGAGTGCACATAAGTCAAGGTTTTGATGCTCTGTCCAGTGGGGGTGATAAACGTGTTTTGTGTGAGCTCACTGCTGGGGTCACTGATCACAGGGCCAGAAGATGACAGCTAATTAAACACACCCTGCCCAGCTCCCCTATATCACCACTGCCATGCTGCCATCAGTCCTTTGGGGATGAAAGCAGTGGGGACACACAGACAGAGCTCAGGTGTCCAGCCTCTCTGGATTAAGAGACTTCAGTCCCTGGGGGTGTCGTGTCTAAGATTATTTACCTCTCCAACAGGAGGGACACATATTCAGACACTTTTTTTTTGTTATTTAATATCCTCCCATTGAATCTATTCCTATTTACACACACAATGTCTTTTGACATAATTATACATGAATAAAAAAAGAACTTGATGGAAAAATTTATTCTGATATTAAAATGTACTTACATGTAAAGGTCAAAAATAAAATCTTTACCCATTTGCAGCATCTGAATTTCTATCAGTTATATGTTTAAAACCGACATATCTTTGTTTATGCTTTGTTTATGTATACATATTTGGATATATGATGATTTATAGATTTCAAGTGTATAAAATGGCAAAAAGTGTCACAAAGTCTGAGACATCATCACTGCTCGTGATCATAAGTGATAGTTTTGTGTTATGAATGGTGAAAAAAATGAAATATGAAAAACTTAATTTGGTTTAATTACACTGAAAGTCAATTTTTCACTTGACTGAAGATTGAGGAGCTAATAAAAATGGCCAGCATACTTCATACCCTGGGCCGAGGGGAGAACTGCAATGTAGTGTTGAGAGGGAACGAGAGGCAACAGTTTGGCTTGCGTCGGACTCCATTCATCTGTCCATCCATCCATCCATTCATCATCTGAGCTGCTTATCCTTAACCAGGGTTATGGGGGATGCTGGAGCCCATTCATAGTGTGAAAGGCAGAGATGTAGCATCTCTAAATCGCCTAATGTGCATGTCTTTGTACTATGGGAGGAAACCGGAGTACATGGTTTAGACCTTGATAAACATTTTTTTTCCGCTTGCATGTTGTCAAATGTATGGGTGCTATACCTTATAACAATACATTGATGCTGCTAAATGACTGTGGGGCAGCTGGTGGCCCAGTGGTTAGGGAGTTCTCCCTGCAATAAGAAGGTTGTGCTCTGCTAGTGTGACTGACGTACCCTTGAGTAAGGTATCGTCCCCATGTCCCTGCGTCCCCACATACTGCTCTGCTGCCCAGTGGGGCCTGGCCTCCCAAATGTTTACAAATATGCAGGTAAAAAAGCTTATTTTGCGTTACATCTACATACACAATGTGCAGTTGGACTGTTTGTTGTTTATATTGTCTTGTGTCTCTTGTCACATGTCCACTGTCTGCACTTTACACAGGTATTGTTATTGTGCATTGTTATTGTTAACAATGTGCTCTGTGATCATTGAGGAACGGAGGTAACTAATCACCTATTCTTTACATTGCAGCTCTTTCTCACTTCCTCCACTCTCTTATCTGCTGTATATAGAATACACAGAGAAAGAGAGAAGGAGAAAGAAGGATAACTACAACCATGTGTACTATACAGAGAGAGAACAGCACAGTGGCCTGATGGGTCACCTGTCACTGAGGTTAATTGAATTTGGTCTGAGGCTGGCAAATTGGTTTTTCATTGTCTTGCTGTTATTTTTCACCTCTTGACGCCTCTCTCTCTCTCATTCTCTCTCTCTCATTCTCTCTCTCTCTTTCTCTCTCTCTCTCTCTCTGTCTCTCTCTTTCTCTCTTTCTGCAGACAATGGGCGAAACAGAGCTCCTCTCCACACCCCTCAACATCCAAATCAGTGAGGTGACCTGTGACTCATTCCGGATTGCCTGGGAGATGAGTGCCGAGGACACGGGCCGTGTCACACACTACTTCATTGATTTGAGCCGGAAAGAAGGAGGAGAGCACAATCGCTTCAAACACAGAGTAATGGCACTCCTCACTCTAATGCCACACACCCTCTAATGCCACACAAATGTCACATCTCACTCTAATTGCTCATCTCACTCTAATGCCAATCTTCACTCTAATGCCACAATCCATTTTAATGTCACACGCTAATGCCATAAAGAGATAGACTGTGGATTGGCATTAATGTGGGATGTGGCTTCAGAGTGCAAAGTGGGATTAGAGTGAGAATGCTACTCTTCACTCTAATCCCACACTTCACTCTACACTGCACTGTAAGGCCACTTCTAATTCTATGTCACGCTCAAATGCCACTTTTCACTCTGATTCCAAACCTCACTCTAATGCTACTTTTCACTCTAATGGCAACTTCACTGCAATGCCACAACCAATTTTGTCACATTCTTCTGCCATATCACTCTTTAATGCCACAGAGAGATAGACTGAGGAGTGGCATTAAAGTGAGGTGTGGCTTCAGAGTGCAAGGTGGCATTAGAGTGACAATGCCACTCTTCACTCTTATGCCACTCTTCACTCTATACTGCATTGTAAAGCCACTCCTCACTCTATGTCGCGGTCTAATGCCATTTTTCACTCTAATGGCAAACTTCACTCTAATGCCACTTTTCACTAATGCCAAACTCCACTCTGATGCCACGTTTCACTGTAATGCCACACACCCTCCAATGCCACAATTCACTCAAATGCCACATCACACTCGCTCCAATTGCACATCTCACTCTAATGCCATTCCTCATTTGAATTCCCCACCACTTTCTAATGCCACACTTCACTGCAATGCCACAATCCATTTTAATGTCACACTCTAAGGCTATACCACTCTCTAAAGCCACAGAGAGACAGACTGAGGAGTGACGAATTCCCGATACATTAATAGATCAGTAATAACCTCTCAAATCCAGTCCATTCTTTGGTATCTAATGTGCCAGTAGTTCCAAACTAAAGGACAAATCCAAACTGCATGTATAATGTTAAGTAGATATATATAATGTACAATGTTAGACAGAGGTAGATGACAGAAGATGTGTTTGGAGATTAAAGTATCTGACAGCACATTGCAGATGCTGCATTTATATATGAGACCAGGATGTTCTCTCAGTCACTTCTAATCCTGAAACCCGAAAATCTCAGCCTCAAAATTGCTGCAGGCCAGTGACTCATCAGGACATTCATTTCCTCTCCGATAACCAAAGCCCACCAAGCAACTAAAGGCCAGAGCACTGGACTGCTCAAACAAACCACTCAGCTGAAAAACATTGCTGTTCAGTGGACTTACACTATTTAATAGTCAGTGAACTGTGCATCTGTGGTACAAATAGAAATAAACAACAGAGAGAATTCAGGCTCTCAGAAAGAAAGTGCAAGATGTGTTCCAGCAGTGTTGGGACTTTTGGAGTCTCTCAGCCCTGTTTTTATGTTCTTTAGACCACTTATTTTCTCAGCAAAAGCTTCCTCACATTATTTACACACACAGATATAAGTTGCTTCTCATGGCTTTTTAATCACCAGCGGTTCTGCTACTGTCTTCACGTAACTCTTACAGAGGGGAAGTAGAGGATGGGGTTGCCATGGTTATAGTCCTCTGCGGATTCGGCGATTGGTTTCGCTTGTCGGGGAGCCAAGACAGCACAACGAGACTAATTAGCTTTGATAGCATCCTGATATGAAGGTTGGGAATAATTTGCACTGCAGCAACATTACAGAATGGCGTTCGGCCTTTTGTGAAGAATGCAGCAGTCTGTGCAATAAACATCAAATGCATTGAAATCAACAACATCAAATGTAAAGTTTACACTGAATTTCCTATGGTATATTTAGTTACAAAGCTTCTAATTGATGGTTTATAGGTCTAGCATGTCACTAAACCACAGATGATCTACTTCTATATCCGAGTTCTTCAACTCTGGACCTTGAATCCAGTTTCCAGTCCTGGATTCTGTAATCACTGTCAAGTAACTAAATTTTAATGTACATAATTGGTCACCTAGTTTAATATAATCACTGAATACAAAATCCAGGACCAAAAACTCAATTTGAGGTCCAGACATGAAGATCTTACAAGTTCACACTTGTGTCTACAGGTTTGTCTTGAACTGCTTCTTATGAGGGAAAAGACAGAAAATGTATTTATTGGTAGTCATCTTGTCATCATTTCAAACTTCTCTCAACAACCTGCCCACAAACTTGCTATAGATGGCTCCTGCTGTGTGTGATCCCACCAGGATGTGCCCACCAAGCTGGTGGCCAAGGCAGTACCTCTGCCCATGGCAGTGAGAGGCCACTGGTTCCTGAGTCCACGGACCGAGTACTGCGTGGCCGTTCAGACAGCCATCCGACAGCCCGACGGAGACTACCAGGTGTCAGACTGGAGTCAGGTGGTAGAGTTCTGCACTGGAGGTGAGGAGGTCCAGTTTAGGCCTAGAATGGAAGAATAGAATAGAAATGGACCTAAGGGAGTTCAATCAGCCTAATGGGAAGGCCCTACCATAGTCAAATGTTGAAAAAATAACCACTACCATACAGTATATCAGTGACAGTTAAGTCAAGTCAAGTAGGTTTATTGTTATTTTAGCCATAAATACAGTTAACAGTGAAATGAAACAACGTTCCTCCAGGACCATGGTGCAGCGCAAGAACAAAATTATAAACAACACAAGACTACATAAGCACAGACAGGAAAAAATACACAGAGTGTAAAGAGAGCAAGAGAGAGTGCAAGAAAAATACATGACCAACAAAACAGAATAAGGCAACATTTAGTGTACTCGACGTTTGAATGAATACAATTTTTTTCCAGTTACTGTATTCTAGCAGTGGAGTCATTGCAAAACTGCAGAATAGAGGTAGACAGCAATAACTAACAATTGTGCAAATAACAGCAGCAGCAGGACAGAGAGTGTGCAGTATATAATAAATAATGAGTGTTTACAGTGGCAGTTAGGGTGTGAGTTGTTTAAGGCAGATCAGTTAAGTGTTAGGAGAGGAAGAAGTTCTGAAGTGTGTTTGTGTGTGCGTGTGGGGGGGGGGGTGCAGTTAGTTACAGTTACAGTGTTAGAGATAAATATAAAGAGGAAGTTCATTTAATGTCATAAAGTAGCTGTTGGAAAAAAATACTAAATAAAAAGTAAAACTAATTAATTGTATTAATGCTGAGTAATGTCAGTGTGTTGACACTGTTTCTGTTCTGTAGATTACGCTATGGACCATCTCCAGCAGCTTCTGGATAAAGCTAAGGGAGCTGCTGGGAGGATGCTTCAGTTCTCTGTGTTCTACCGCAACCAGCATCCTGAATATTTCCACTACGTGAGGTTAGTGTGAGCTCATGACCACCATTTGCACTAGAGGCTCACGTTTCCTGCATCATGCTAATTTTAGATGCTAATTTAAGATTCCTTTGAGGTTTTTAAAAAGGTATTGATTGTCTAAAAGTGGTGCTTAAGCCACAAATCAAATTTGCACAACTTTCCTCTGAAGAGGTCACATAACCACAAGTCATGGAAGCTTTGAACTTGAAATTGAAGGTTCTCATTGTGCAAAGTGCATTCACTTTCATCACACACTTTTCTCAAGCTGGGTAATCTCAAATAGACTTGCTAATGTGGTTTCTGTCACTGTATTTCAAACTGTTATTTATTAAAATGGGCAATAGTGGCTATCATGAGGCCTAATTTAGGGATTGTTTTGCCCACTTTTTTAAATTACAGCATTTCAAACAGTGTCAGAAACCACATAAGCAAGTCTATCTCAGATTACTTAGCATATTCATGCAGTTGAAGAAGTGTGTGATGATTTAGCCATGGAGTATGCACAAGGCTACCCTGGTGGTCCATTACATTCTAGCTGCACTTGCCTTAAAGCTAGACTAAAGAAGTGAACTTAAGACGTGTTTAACATGTTTAATTTGTCTTTGTTTTTCCTCTAGAATGAATATATCTCAATAGGAAATTTGTGCAATGTATGTTGAGAATTGTTGTTAGAGAACACTGAAGGACAGAAACATAAGACCGTAGTGCCCTTTTCTGCACTTTCCGTCTCTTTTTTCTTTCCTCAGAACAAATTGTGGAGGCACAATGCTCCCATCCCTAAAAGACAACAGCGGCAGCCATGGCTCCCCAATCAACGGCAAGCTGGGTGGGGTCTTCCTAAGCTGCAATACTGAATTTGACACAGGGCTCCCGCTCAAAGATTCCCCCTATGGCCCCCTGCGCTTCCACATCTCCGCCGGCCACCTATTGAACCCCAACACCCACCTTTACTTCGCCGACTTCTACTGCATGTACACTGCTTACCATTACATAGTGCTGGTGCTGGCCCCTATTGGATCGGAGGGGGATCGCTTCTGCAGCGGCCGGCTGCCGTTGCTGGACCTCACGGCCAATCCCTTCCTCACTTGCATCCCAGGGCCTGAGCCAACCTTCTGTCACGCCAGCGATGTTATACTGGAGGTTTTCTACACAGAGCCACTGTCCCTGGACCTGGGCACACTGGTGCAGATCAGTGGACATCACCAGCTCATGAGCCTCTCCACTGCCAATGCCAAGAAAGACCCCAGTTGCAAAGTGTGCAACATCAGCGTGGGGCGCTGAGCTGAAGATGCCAGGAGAATGAACTTGAACACAACTGCAGAATGCCTCTGGAAGAGACGACATTCTCCTAGAACCTTGACAGAGTGCGGAAATCTCAATCCTCCGTACTCACGGCGATTCACACTGATGTCTTGGAAGTGAAAAAAAGAAAAGAAATTCAATCAACACCCTCGACAGTGTTGACAGTGTTGCAGGATGCAAAGATGAAACAGACGATGAAAAATGTGACAAGCAAGTGTCTCCCAAGTGGGTACAGAACTAGAACACTGAGGCATTCTCAGCAAAAATTAAGAAATGTTGAGATTAATTATATCTAAGCCTATGTCACTCTAGCATAGGTAAGGATACAAAACCAAGCCATAAGATGTACATATTGTCAAGTATATAT
>JBBPCZ010000017.1:1340421-1366777 GCA_037974445.1 Brycinus macrolepidotus | reverse complement strand
TAGAAATGTAGTGGAGTAGAAAGTACAGATAATTGCCGCAAAATGTAATGGAGTAAAATAAAAAGTATGCATTATTAGTTTTACTTAAGTAAAGTACAGATACGTAAAAATGTACTTAAGTATAGTAACGAAGTACAAATACTTTGTTACATTCCACCACTGATTATTACTATTATTGTGGTTCCTTACATTTTGCGACTTTAGTGAGATTCTGAGCCAGAAAGCAATTAGTAAAGTGGGGTACGAAGTGTTATTGTAGCAGTTAGTATTCTGTACCAGTTTTATAAAGTGTCATTGTCTGCCCATCCGAAAGCATTATGACAACGTTCTGACTTTTTTTGTGAACCTATTCAACAGTAAAGTCGACTTGTATAAGTTTAGTCTCAGTATTAAAATATAGCCTCCAGCAGAACGATTTTTAAATAAAAACCTACTTAACAATAAAGTCTGGATGTATGACTTTATGTCTCGGTATGGAGATGTCAAGGAGGGTTTGCCCTGATAAAGAAAGTTTTAACGCTTTGTAATACTTTCATGTTTTAGCTTATGTACGTATTTTTTTGCAATATTTAAACATACTGTGTTTTGTGTGGTTTTTAATGTTCTCTTGGAAATAGGGGAGAATGGGGATTGCCCCGCTACACAAATGTGCGTGAGTCTTAAGAAGCACAGGTGAAAGTTCTCTTGAGAATTTCCCCTATGTACATATTACCCTAAAAACAACTTTGACAGAAAGTTTGATAATACGCAGGTATTAAAATGACTGGCAGGTGGCTGTGTTCTGTAACGGCAGTGTAGTTTAAAAGCACAGCGCCTTAAATGGAAACTGTTTGTAACTGTAACCCACAGTTCAGTCAGTTTGACTGATGTGTGCATACACAATTTAATCAGTGGAATTAGCATCTCAGCGCTTAGTACTCAGTACTACACAGTCACAGAAAAACGATAAATGCAGCACGTCATTTCTAATGAACCCAGTACACCAACCCAGAAACCATTAGTGGGTGCAGATGTCAGTTCCTAAATCTCAAACTACATGCATTACCTAGTACTTTCACAATAGGTACTGAATCATTTACAGTATGTGTTGGTTAACAGGCCTTAAAATGAATCACTGAATAATAAGCCAGCTGTTTAATGGTTTGAGCATGCTAGTGTAATTTTCATTCATTTTATTGTTCCACCGCACTGCCATTCCAGAAGTAAAAAAAAAAACAAAAAACACACACATTTTTTACTTTATAAGATTAAAATTCTCTTATAGAATATATACCTTGATTGTGTTTGAACTGCAGGATCTGAGCTCTATAAGATCCAACCCCCAAACTGTGCAGTTGGAGTTAAAAAACGGAAAGCCCCATCCTGATTACCTTAGAAAAACGACATTAGCTGTGTTTGTTTTGAACTGCCGAGCTGTTATGATGTGCGCTGGTAGGGCATTGTGTATTTGATGGTGCACTGCACCCGGTATTTTGGCTGCTGAAGGTTTCGGATCGGCGTTTATGGAGGGGCCTAATGTATCTTTCTCTCTTGTCTCTCTGTCTTCCACCTGCCCGGATAGTCCCTGACATTTAACCATGTTTAACCTTTAAATGTCAGAAAGAATAACAGAGGCCTCAGCCTAGGGACCAGGCACACCAAGGGAGTTTCTCGGGTAAAAATATTAGACAAAACATCCGCCGTTCGCTCTCGCTGGGAGATGTGCGCAAGTGCCATTTGTGCCATTTCTGCCTTGCTGGCTTCATGAAACCTCCGGCAATGTGGACAGGCCTGAATAGCCGAGTGAATCGGTGAACATGAAATTGTGCATGCTAATATCAGAGGAATGGAAATGAGGGAGGTTTCAGTGCGGGAGATTTCGGTATTGCGTCTTACTCAGCCTGAGATCACACCACACTTTCAGAACGGCCCAGGCTTCGCATGCGTGAGGCAGCCCAGAGATGAACTGCTGATATGGGAGCCGCTCGGTTAACTCATATCTGTGTAATTATCATCAGAAGCCTCCAAGATTGTGGCATCATCTTGCAGCCAGCATAAGAACGAGCCCGGTCTCTAAGACGCTTTTTCTCTATGGGAAAAATGAATGTCATTTTTTTTTAACATAACCCTTACTTCACCCTGTGGTTAACCAGCAAGTTCCAAAACTTGTATGTTTTTCCCCCACAATGATACGTGATTAATAGTGAAAAATTTTGCCACATACATGCTAAACACAAGAAAACACTCCATTGAACTGACATCATAAGACGGGTGAATTGCACCTAAACACCTAACCCAAACCAGTGTGTGGTAGTTAAAAGGTTCTGGCAGTAAGAGTAGTTTGAGGAGCTGGTGTAATATAATAGTGCTGACTTTAGCCTTACCTTTACATGCCTTAATGATGTTGATTAAATGCACACTTACTTGAAAGATGTTTATGGCAATATTCCTATTTAGACTGCATTAGGGCCCTCTCATTTGGAGTGTGATGTTTGAGAGAAAACATACATGGGAAAAATTTTTTTGTATGTTTTGTCCTACACACATTTTCCCCTACAATGATTTGTGATTTGATTTGCAAGGTCAATTAACACTGAAAAATGTTGCCACATATATGATAAACCTAAGAAAACACCCCATTGAACTGACATCATAAAATGGGTGAACCTCACCTAAACACCCCACCCAAACCAGTGTGTGGTAGTTTTTGGCAGTAGTCGGCCTCCGTTTGAGGAGCTCCATTTGGAGTTGATGTTTTAGAGAAAACGTACATAGCACAAAAATGTAACATGTTTAATGGGTAACAATTTTCATATAGTTCTCATGACAGCTTATGACATGTACACTTGTGTACTTTTGTTAGCCGTCATGACATAATATGACATATGTCATGACAGTTACTGGTAATGGTGACCGTTACATTACTGGACATGACAACTCATAACAGCACATGACATGTTATGTCAGTGTTATTTGGCAGGGACCAAGTAAAATGTAACCCGTGTTTTGTTTACTACATGATGTGATATGGGTGATTTTGAATTTTTCTTCAGCTTTTGCTCACTAACTAGTTTGAACATGTACCATGTAATTTCTGTTGTTCTTTTGCAGCAAAATGCGATACAATCCAATGCAGAAGTAAATGCAGAAGTAAAAACAATAAACACTAGCATGCCAATTCCCGAGCCGACCCAGCAGTGCCTGGTGGAAGCATAAACAAAGTTTTATAGACACAGTGGGGAAATTGGGATGCATTTGAATTCCTGAGGAATCTCAAAATATAATACTTCTGCTCATTTTTGAATTACATATATACATATACAGTGGCAAGAAAAAGTGTGTGAACGTTTTGGAATTTCATGGTTTTCTGCATTTATTTGTCATAAAATGTGATCTGATCTTCATCTGAGTCGAGGGTGTTGACAAATATAATATGCCTAAAATAATAACACAAGGAAATCCTGATCTTTCATGTCTCTATTGAGAACAACCATAAAAAACTCATAGTGCTAGTGGAAAAAAGTGTGCGAACCCTCGAGTTAATGACCTCAAAAAAGCTAATTGGAGTCAGGTGTTGGCATAACTGGAGTTTTGTTAAGAAAATGAGTTTGGAGGTGTGGAGTAGACCTGGCTGATAAAAACTACTCAAACTTTTGGAGTTTGCTCCGCACAAGAAGAATACGCTTATGTGAGCCAGGACTCGCCAAAAAGAACTTTCAGAGGATCTTCGATCAAGAATTGTTGATTTACATAAAGCTGGAAAGGGTTACAAAGTGATTACAAAAGACTTTAGAAATTCACCAGTCTACAGCAAACGATCTACAAATGGTGACAGTTTGAGACTGTGGCTACTCTACCAAGAGGTGGGCGCCCAGTCAAAATGACCCCAAGAGCACAACGAAGACTCATTAATGAGGTAAAGAAACAACCCCGGGTGACAGCCAAAGATTTGGAGGCATCATTGGATCTGGCTAACATCTGTGTTCATGGGTCTACAGTATGTAAAACATTGAAAAAGCAGGGTGTCTGTGGCAGGACACCACAAAGGAAGCCGCTGCTTACTAATAAGAACATTGCTGCATGCCTGAAGTTTGCGTAAGAGCAGATTGACACTTCACAGTGGTATTGGCAAAATGTTTTGTGGACCAATGAAAGATGAAGAAATTCTAGTGTGAAATGGTTCATTGTACAAAAACGTATTGATTGGTGAATAAAACCAGATGTCATAATGTCTATGACATAAATGCAGATATTTATTTACTGTTCAAGTCCACCTCTATGTATCTTCTAACCATGATGGGAAAATAGAAGAAAATCAGAAAAAAAATGTGTTCTGTGGGGACTATTTAGGCTGCATGTAATCACTTTCTGTGATTAAATCTTATCTATTTAATTATGCATGAAATTGAAAAAATCTTCTTGCATACAAAATAATGATATGGTTGCAGAGAAGGCCCCACAGGTGGGATTTCATTTAGGGATCCCAGATGTTCAAAAACAGCCCTGGACTTTCGTCCACCTGCAATTTCGTCCAGTGTGTGGTCATCATTTCAGTAACACACTGGCTCAGCACAGTACTTCCCCCGGACACCTAATTCATGTTCAGTTACACGCAATGGGAAAAAAGTGAACAATCTTCAGCCTTGTGGCAAAATATCACTCGCCACAACAGAGCGGACTGAGTGCTAATATGCAGTCGCTGACTCGATTCTAGACTTCCATGCTAGCACTCGAGTAGGCTGCTGAAGTGGGGTGAGAGAGGGAGTTCAGAGGTTGTACGCTTAAGTGAGTCATGGAGTGGAACAGTGAAGAATAAGACCTGAAATGGAGAGAAATCCCCTTTTATTCATTTCAGGCAGAAAGAAAAAAGAGAAAGAGGGAAGGAGTGGGGAGGGTAGGGTCAGCCGAACCAGCAAAAGACAGACGTTAAAGAGTTAACCAGAAATATCATAATTCCAGTCAAAACCATCAGGTCTTTATTTGAGTCACACTCCTGGGAACAGAGAATCTCAAAGATGTCTTAAAGGCCTCACGCCTTTTTCTTGTATTTTATATTTTTCCTTATGAGTTCACTTGTGGTATTTGTGTGGGTTTGTGTACCAAGAAGAATTTCCTTTTCACACTATTTACAGCCACTCTTTGTCACTATTTATTATACACTATATATTACACTATTTACACTATTTATATTTACACTGTTTACAGTCTCTGTATCTATAGATAGATATTATAGCGTGTAAGCACTAAAGTTTAAAAACATTACCGCCTCTAAAACGTCCATCAGTTCACAAAATGAACATGCCCTTTTGTATTTACTTTTTTTTTGTGACATCACCAAAACCATGCATTTCCCAGTAACCGCCCACTTCGTCCAGAAACGTAATACTCAACAGCCAATCAGAACAGAGCTCATTTACGTATATCAACCTTCAAAGCACCATGACAGAAACAGCCTGCTTAATTGTAAGGAGTAAAGAGATGTAAAAATAGTCAATTAATGTGTGTGGTGTATATTAAGCCACACAAACATAGTTAGACCTTAGAAGGTAACAATAAAATACAATAAAGATGAGGAATATGGGCCCTTAAAAAGACACAACATGAAATGGAAAAAGGTACAGTTTTGCAAAACTGAATTTTCCTCACAAAACCTGAACTAATTCACCCCTCCATGTAAAAAAGAAAGTAATGATGTGATACATTTAGGCTTCAATTTATACATTGTGTTTCTATTGTCCATTACTGCTAATATCAGTTCTGGCAAATCTTTTTACAACAAATACAAGAATCTAATATTGATTTGAGAGGAATATACCTGTCAGTTGAAAGATTAATCACACACGTACTCAGAGACGTCACGTGTGGTTTGGAGTGACTCGATTCAGAAATCGAATTGCCCACAGAGAAAAGTTTTCCTCTGACTGTTCACCTCAACCAACATATTTCCATTCAACACGCCTCGGCCAACAACAGTTCTCAGAATGTTCAGAGACAATTTCTGAGATTCCAGGGTGAAATGGCAGTGTGGTTGGGTTATTTCTTTAAGGGCAACTTAGAGATTTCTAGATTTATAGCCCCCAGCCCCCTCCTCCACACCTTTCACCCCCTTCTCAAACTTCTATCACTTCATTCCCATGAAGAGAAAATCTTGAAGGAATGAAGGACGCTTCCTTTTTAGCAAAGCGAAAGAACGCTGGTCTTAAACTCGGGTGAAGTACAGCTGATCACCAGTCCCAGACGCAGAGGGAGGCGTGTAGTTCTGTTTGGCTTTTGCAGAAGTGAGGCGATATTTTCCATCAAGACATTTCTTGGTTCCCTTTTCGAAATAAAGTTTATATTGTGCTAAATTTTTAGCGTGACCCTGGCGTTCGACATTGACTTTACAGCTTCCTTGTGATCTAAAAGAAGAAACTGTTTTACAGAAGTGAGAATAGCTACATGCTGTAGTCAGGGGATATTAGCACTTCAAGAGAGGTACCGTAATATTCAGCATGTCCAGTAGTATCTAGACAGCCCCTTTAATCAGTGGGTTCCACTGCTTTAAAGTGTATTTGCACAGCTTGAATAATATCCATAGAAAAGGATAGTCAGTTGAACCGGATGGTCTGGACACTCTTAGGCTTAGTGCTCAATGCCCAATACCTAGTGCTCTATACCCAGTGCCCAATAC
This sequence comes from Brycinus macrolepidotus, assembly GCA_037974445.1. Classification (NCBI taxonomy): domain Eukaryota; kingdom Metazoa; phylum Chordata; class Actinopteri; order Characiformes; family Alestidae; genus Brycinus; species Brycinus macrolepidotus. Next base: position 1,360,128 of record JBBPCZ010000017.1, on the reverse strand, counting down.
ACAATGCCCAGTGTCCAGAGCCTAATGCCCAGTGCTCAATGCCCAATACCCAGTGCCCAATTCCCAACATCCAGTGCTCACTGCCCAGTGCCCAATACCCAGTACCCAGTGTCAAATACCCAGTGCCCAATATCCAATGTCTAGTACCCAGTGCTCAATGCCCAAAGCCCAGTTGAAGTGAAGTTTTGTGATGCAAAACTGATCATCCAACATGAAATCCTCAGTGCAATCTTAAAACATCTAGTAAAGCCTTTCCAAAAGACTCGATGCTGCTGCTGCCGCAAAGGGGCAGCCTGACCCTGTTAATCCCCTTGATTTCAGAAGAAACCAAAATCTCTCACATCACCAGCAGTGTGGCCTCGTTTTGGACCTAAAGGCAGGAGGAAGGACAGAATTATGGCTCTCAGAATCCCCCCTAAAAATAAACAAAATAAAATAAAATTGAGCAGGTCCCTCAGAAGTCCTCATGATACAAAGTTTTGGACATACAGAGACAGGATGAACAGGTAACTGCTGAGAAAAGAAAATTTCAGTTACAATTTCAGTAAAAAAGAAAAAACAAGATGATTCTAATCTCAGAAGAAGGGGGGAAACGTACAATCTGTTCTTTTTTTCTACTGAAAGTGAAACTTGGGTGATAAAACAGAAAATCCCCAAACGGTCATGTTGATTTCTCTTCCAGGAAACGGAGTTCGACACACAGAGCTTCTGTTGAGGTCAGAGTTCATTAGAGAAGCGTTTGCAGGGTTTCTTCCTTTTTATGAGAAAAAGCATAACATTACTGAGGATGAGGAGAGTTTGACTGGTCACTGCAGTGTCCAGATCAGGACAAACACAATCCATACAACTCAGAACTCAATCCATACAACCCCAAGCTGAGCTGGACATGAGGCAGGACTGAGAAGTTCAACCACATCCTCCAGGCCCTCAAACCCAACCCGAGATAAAAGCAGAGATCTAAAGCCTGGAACTCATTCTTAGGGTTTTAATTTTGGTGGTGATGAATATTGAGCTCGATCTGCTGTAGGAAACACAAAGATCAGGAACGGTGGTTTGGTGTCATGTTGAGACCCGAGTTAAAACCACAGCCTCTTCTGCATGACTGCGGTGGAACACTGCCCTCACACGTCTGGACCAACAAGAGACACACAACCTTCATCTGCACGTGCTTCTGGACAGTGAGCAGCTCCAACGACCTCGATTAATGTTCAAAACCGCTGATACGCTTCAGAAAAACCTCAATTAACAAGAGCTTGGCCACAAGAAGTCCCGCTTCCTGTATTCATCGACACTGCTCACCTCTCTCTGGGTCGATAAACATCCTTTTTGTAAAGTTTTTCATACATTTTTTTAAACATTTTTTTTACATTTTGTAATTTTTACTCTTTCAATTTAATACAATTTTGTAGCTTTCGTTTACTTTTTAAAAATACTGTATATGCATTTTTGTCATTTCAGGTTTTTTGCCATGTTTTATCATTTTGTAATTTTCGGTGAAGTTTTTGCCATTTCATAGATTTGTTTACTAGCTTAACATTTCACAGATTTTTTGTAATGTTTTTGGTTGTTTTATTGCTCCATACCATTTTTATAGTTTTTTTTTCCATTTCAACTTTTTACTAATGTTTTTTTGCTATTCATTTTATACATTTTATGTATTTGTAATATGTTATTTTATACACATTTTGTCATCTTATTTGACATTATGTAAATTAAAAAAAAAACCTATTTCTCATTTCAAGTTATGTCTCATGCTGAAATGTCAGTGGGGGTTAAACCACAGTTGCTTGTCAAAGTGAAAATTATCCGTCGATATTTATCTTTGAAAATGAATTATTCTCATCACTCATCAGATCCTCTACGGTCTCTACAGTAAAGCTTTCCCCAAAGAGTTGAGGCTGTTACTGAACCAGACCAAAATCTGTCGGATCACCATTTAAAATCAAGCAGCTCCCCCTAAAAATGAAGAAAATAAATTAAAATGAGCAGGTTGTCATGCTAAAACGAGAAGTCCTCATACTAAAAGCAGGGCTGGATGCGTAGGTGTCTACAAAGTTTCGGACATACAGTGAAATTGCGTAGATTTGATATAGTGACAGAATTAAAAAGTAACTTTTCTTAATTTTTTTCATTAATATTAAACATTTGTCAAGCTTTTTTCCTATATGTATGTGTGTATATTTTATATATATATATATATATATATATATATATTACACATTTTGTTATTTGCCATTGTGTAATTTTATTGTCATTTCCAAATGCTGTTATTTCCCAAATTAAATGGGAGTCGCAACACTGAGCTGCTTTTCAAAGTGAAATTAACTTAATTATATTTGCAAATTCATTTTTTTCTACAAGGAGACAAAAAAAAACCCCCAACACATTCTCATCTAGGTTCCTTTATTTCATCTCTCTAATTAAAGTCACAATTTTCCACACACACTGATTTAGCTATTCACAATGATCTGCTTTAAGAACTGGGCAGTTGGTAAAGTAAAAGTACATCCTTTTTTTTCACTCCGTTATCTTCCTATTAGTACAGCCCCAGCAGCTGGTTGTGGTTTAAGATTGCTGTCGTCCTCAAAAGCTGTGCAAAAATACAGCAAATAAACCTGTCTAAAGTCTAAAATCAAACAATGCGGAGAGGCAGCCTCCATTCTGGACCCAAAGGCAAGAGAAAGAATAACAGAATCATGGTTCCCTGAAACTTAAAAACCAAAAAAAAAAAAAAAAAGAAAAGAAAGAAAATCACAGTTTTTTTCAATTGGCAGGAAGGCTACAATGCTGAGGCGTTGGAGTAATCCTCAGAAATGCTAAGAAACACAGTAAGATCGCAGGTTACTCATACTGTTCCCTAAGGTTCTAAAATTCCTGCTGCTCAACAACCAAATCAAAAGAATTCAAATCTAGCCATGCTCTTCACACCAAAGCATCCCTGCTCGGATCCGAACAACTGTGGCATTTCAGCTCGGGCTCCTTGTAGAGGCAGAAAAAGGCAAAAACAAGGCAAAAAAAAAACAAAACAAAAAAAAAAAACAGGATCATAATGATTCTGTCGGCTGTGGCAGCACCATACCTCTCTAATCTGCTTCCACCACGTCAATAAAAACCTGAAAATCTCAACCACTCAAACAGGAATGGTTCCAGAAAGATTGGGAAATGCGAGTAAAGGTGTTTAAGTGCTAATCTGCTCTATGGAATATGCAAAGTGTACATGATAGACAGGAACAATTTACTGCAAATACACACAAAAGGGTCCTCTTTCGGGGATTGGCCAGTGCGTATCTTAATCTTTCATGGTAAAGTTTGGTGAAGGTTTATTTTGAAATGGAATTAGGAAAAAAAACAAAAACAAAAAAAAAACAAGTACATTAATTCATGGAATATCTTTAACTAGGAGTTAAAATGCCTGGTCCCAGAGGTCCATGATTTTTGTTTCAGTCTGTTCAGTCACCTATAATGGACCCGTTTTCCTCCTCCAATGAAAACACGGTCAGATCTGGGTGAGGCCAGTCGATGTTGCCCGTGTGTGTTTGGAGTTCTGGTGATGTTAGATGAGCTCGACGTAATTGGCTGGAAACATTCCGAAATGGCCATCAGGACTGTAGCCTCGCCACCAGCCTTCATCAATCATTTCTATTCCGGTGATGACATCATCCGGATCGAAGGAGATCTCAGTGTCATCAGCTAAGCAAGAACACACACAGAGAGACAGAGAGACAGAGAGACAGAGACAGAGAGAGAGAGAGAGAGAGAGCGTGAGAGAGAGCGTGAGAGAGAGCGTGAGAGAGAGAGAAAGGAGAGCGAAGAGACAGGAAAAGAAAGGAGAGCGAAGAGACAAAGCGATAGAGGAGAGAAATATAGGAGAGAGAGACAGAAAGAATGAGAGGAAAAAAAGAGAGAGAAAGAGTTAGGAAAGAAAAAGAAAAGAGAGGGGAGTGATAGGAAGAGACAGAGAGAAAGAAGAGAGGCGAGAGAAAAATAAAGGAGAGAGTGTATAGAGATAGAAGAGAAATAGAGGGGAGATAGAAAGACAAGAGACAGGTAGAAAAGAGAAAGAGAAAGAACGAGAGAAAAAGAGACAGAGAGAGAGAGAGAGAGAGAGAGAGAGAGAGAGAGAGAGAGAGAGAGAGAGAGAGAATCCCCGTATCCAGATATTTGTCCGCCCTGTTGATGATTAGAAAAAATATTTTTCACAGATTAAATTGATTGAAGAAATATCTATATAGTGCAATAAAGTTGCATGATAATCACTATTAAAAAAAAAAAAAAAAAAAAAAACAACCAGGCTTCACACAGTTCCATATAGAAGCAGCGACCAACAGCTGATTCATTTCTTTCCAACTGTGCTGTACTTATGAAACACAAACACACACACACACACACACTTGCGCATAGGGCTATAATGATCAAGGTAGCTTCTTAACCACAGTGTTGGTCACCATAACAGCACATTGGGTTTTGCACTTGGGGTTTTTTTTGTTATTTTTTTGGAAAAACATTTGTTTCCTTTACACAAAAGTAACAGCAGCCTGTCAGACTGAAAGCGCTGATGTAAAGCGAGCATTTTCATTACAGCAAAGCAAACAGCTTCCATTTTCAATTCCTGACCAGTTTGGCGGAACGTTTAGCATTAAAGTGTTTTCAGAGCTGTACACGCATGACCGACCATATAAAGCCAGGTGTAAACACACACAGGATGCTTTGTGATTGTATTACGACTGGATCACTTGAACCTCATTTGGAGAAACAGATCTTGACTATATAAGTGTGAATGGAAGGCATTTTTTATATCCACATTCTCTTAGATGAGCGGAAACAGGCCTATCAAGTGCTGACTTGAGGGTAAAAGGAAAAACGAAGAAATGCAACCAAGAGCCTTCCTTCACTCCGCGTTGACAAAAGCATTTAAGCCAAGCTTGCCAATTCATGTGGAGAAGAATGAAATTCACGACAGGGCAGAAGTTTGGACCCACTCTCAGATTTTTAAATCATTGGTATGTTGGTCTTTCAAAATTGTATTACAAGAAAACATTTGAATGACTTAAAACCAAAATACAAATGTAACTGACTGGTTTTCAGTATTTTATAGTACATTATTTAGTCACAAAGGCTCAAACTATCACTTTTGAAGAGACATATCAGGTCTGTCTTTAGTGCACTGACCTTCACTTTGTGTTGGTCATAAAAAAAAAAGAAAAGTATCACTCAGTTCCTCAGCATCACACAAGTCCTTCTGCTTTACGCGTCAACGGACAAAATTGAATTCTTCAACAGGATAATGATCCCAAGCATTGTTCAAAATTGTACCAAAATGATATCCAGTCCAAAGAAAAAGCAAAAAGTTTTGAGAATGATGTCTTGGCCTCCTCCATCTAGAGATCTTTCTCCCATTGAGCTACACGGGACGAGCTGCACTGACAAGTTCAAAATGAGTGTCCAGCAAATGAGACAGAACTGTTTGCAGACTTGTAAAGGTGCTGAGAGGGTTTGGGCACAGGTCATTTCCAAAAATTGCTGGAAAGGATGCTGCTAATCTTTGCTGCTGTGACCAAGGCAAGGGGTGGTTATTTTGATGGAACTTGCACATAAACTTTCGGCATCCATTAAACTGCACTTACAGTCTATAATGTTACATTATTCTACAAAATCAGCTAGTTACATTTAAGTAGTTCTAACATTTTCTTGTAATACAATTTTGAACAAGCTTCATTTTGTTTGTTTGTTTGTTTTTTTGTTTTTTTTTTTAAATCCAAGAGTGGACCAAAGCTTCTAGCTTGTAGTGTACATGTTGATGTGCTTTTTACGAGGGAAAATAAAATGAGATCTCATCTGCTTACACTGGGGACACCTTTTCATTTAAATGGAACCCAGCCAAAATATCTGGACACGAAACAAGATGTCAACACGCTCACTGACTGCATCCATTAATTCGTCCTTCGTCACAACTGTCACTGAACCCCCCCCACAATCCCATTTAAGGATAAGCAGGTCAGAAAATGGATTGGTGAATGGATTTCAACTTTTTGGTTTAACATCCTGTGCACTCTGTTGCTTTCAAAACTACTGAAAAAAAGGCACCTCGGCTAACACCAAATTTGTACAATGCCCCTCTTATGCTAATGGTGCATCATATTGTGGAAGTACAAGATGAACAGTTCTAGTTCTGGGGGATGAGTCACGTTCAAAACCATTTTAAATTACTCCATATACACAAGCATAGAATTGCATATTAATGCGCCTTGAAATAATACCTGAATTACTGAAGTGTTGAAGAAATTATGACCAAAATATGATTTTCTGCCATTATCAGATTCTTTTGTGACTGTAAATGCACTCACTGCTATACTTTAGTCTGCTCTGTTTTACCTAAAAATGAAAATGAACTGCAGTATAAACGCTATAATAAATGCTCAAATGTCATTTCTTTTTCGCATCTGAAAACTGACCACTGTGGCCATCAGCTCCACTGTGATACTCACCGGCCTGGTAGTCATAAAGCGCTCGAGCGCAGATGCCGCGATCTCCCGTGTCCTCATACACGTTCTGCTGCTCCACCTGAAACATATGCATTAATTTGCATGAACGGACCTTCTCCTGCGACACAAACACTGAATCACCATTACACACATGACCGAGTCCTGGGGTCCACAGTTGGGTCATTTTTAAAAGAGCCAGAACCGTTTTATTAGCCAAGCGCTCCCCAACAGCCTCCATCACAAGCGTGTTAGAGGGGCTTCTTTTCTAAGAACAGTCAATATTATTATGTGTTAACTGATTGTACACTACAGTTCTACGGTTTACTGGGTTTTTGACACTTTCAGGTGTGACCAAAGCCGTAGATCGACCTTCTACAAAGAAGAAAAGTAACACATTTTGGTTCATCCAACAATTCAAACAATCCGTTACAATACAGGGATCAGTTACATCTAAAAATGTGTAAAACATGCGACTACTACAAATACATCTACTGAAAGACTGGAAAGACTGGAGCGAGTATGTGTGTGTGCTTGTACCTGTGGTGGCTCCTCATAAATGTCTGACTCTGCTACTGCCTCATATTCTGACTGCTCCTCCACATGAGAATTATATTGATCACTGACTGTCTCCACATCTGAGAGAGAGAGAGAGAGAGAGAGAGAGAGAGAGAGAGAGAGAGAGAGAGAGAGGCAGAGAGGGAAAGAGAGAGAGAGAGAGAGAGAAAGAGAGAGAGAGAGAGAGAGAGAAAGACAGAGAAAAAGAGAAAAAGACAAAGACAGTGAGAGAAGAGAAAACGTGAGATAGAGATAGGAGAGAAAGATACAGAAAGAAACAGAAAGACAAACAGAAAAAAGAGAAAGACAGAGAGAAAGAGAGAGAAAGAAGAGAGAACGAAAGACGTACAAAGAGAGAAAAAGATAGAGAAGAAGAAAGAGGAAAAGATAAAGGTTGAGAGAGAGAGAAAGACAGAGAAGAAAAAGAATGAGAGAGAGAGAGAAAGGGTCAGAAAGGGATAGAGAGAAAGACAGAAAGACAGTGAGAAAGACAGAAAGAGAGAGAGACAAAGAGAAAGAAACAAAGGAACAAAGAGAAAGAGAGAGAAAGAATGTTAATCCAGTTCATTATTCAGATATTTGTAAGCACTGTAGTCCTTTTGTCCACAAGGTGGCGCTTCAGGAGTGTTAATGAAGATAAAGACGGTGGTCTGATGGGACACAGTGAGACAGTGAGGACGTGACGACAAACACGACCAAGGAAAGAGTGTGTGTGTGTGTGTGTGTGTGTGTGTGTGTGTGTGTGTGTGTGTGTGTGTGTGTGCGCGCACGCGCGCGTGCTTCCCACCTTCATACTCTGCATCATCTGCTGCCTCTGGTTCTTCATACTGAGATGGGGGACACTCCTCAACTTTGGGCTCTACTCGTAACACACACACACACACACGCAAAAATGGAAACACACACTTATGGATACAAACACATGTATGGAAACACACTGTTTTCACACTCCCTTTAGTTAGGTGTGAATTCCACCTTTTCAGAGTGCAATGCAAACTAATCCACTTTCTCTTTCACGGACACGCACAAACACACCCAGCCCTAAAAGGTGAACACACACACACACACACACACAGGCCTGGCAGCTGCTACTGTACACATGCGGAGTGACCTGTATATGAAGTATTAGTGCCTACACACTATTTATATTTCACACACTGAATATATTTTATTCATATTTATCCTTTCTTGACAACTTTCTTCCATCTATCACATGATTATATGGGTCGATTGCAGTTATGATTTGCTGTGCGTGTGTATTACGATGGAAAGAAAGAATGATTATAGAAAAGACACTCCATACAGCATACACTCCTCTCACTGCACACAGAGCACATTGTCATGAGATGTGGGGGTTAAAATATATGTGTATATGTTCAAATCTACGTATTTAAATACATATATTTCAGTCCTCCAACATATAGCAATTGTGGATTAAAATGTGTGTATGTATGTATGTATGTATGTATATTAACTTCTAGAAGCTGTTGCTATTTATGTGTATATTTATTTTTTGCTATTGATATTAGTAGTTAATGACTCTGATTATTCTGATATGGACTTAATTGAACAGTAACAAATTATACAAAGCTTTTCAGCAATTCCAAAATGCTTTGGACTTTGGAGTTTTAAGACTGTAAAAAGCATATAAATGGGTGTGTCTACCAGCCACTATTTTCTCCTGTAAAACAGGCCAGGAAAATAATTAAAAATACGCATCATCATGCAAACTGCCAATTAATCACTACAGATTCACTGAGAAGGTAAACTATTATCTATTAGTATAAACAGGGTTGGGGAGTTAGTTATATAATTAGATTTAAAAAAAAATCAATCATATAAGATATGAGAAAATATAGTAAATGACACTAAACGTAAACGAATGAATAGACAAAAAAATGAATAGAAAGTAAATAAATGAATAAATAAAAACACACTGGTTGTGCAGCAGTGGTTTTCATATAATCCTGTTGGTGATGTTCATAATGTATCTGTACTCTGATACTTTAAAACCCAACCCTGTCAAAAGAGTTTTTGTTTTAAGTTTTTTTTTTAATGAACTTTCATTGCGAGCCTTTAGGCTTTAGCAAGCTGGGCTGTGGTTCGATGTGTTTTTGTCTGTGTTTGTGTGTTTGTGTGTATGCGCGTGTGTTAGTGTGTACCTGCAGCTGGTACAGGTGAGACTTGGTGCACAGGAGAGCGAGTTGGCTCGGGGTCATAAGGCTGTTTAGACAGAAAAGGGCTTTTCAACCGCCCTGAGAGACAGAGACACACACACACACACAAAGACAGAGGGAATGAAAAGATCTAGGCTCAAGCTGACATTTAACATGGGTTACACACCAAGTTAGAACAAAATGAGGGTTAAAAAGAGGGTTTAGTAACAACATAGAGAGAGAGAGAGAGAGAGAGAGAGAGAGAGAGAGAGAGAGAGAGAGAGAGAGAGAGAGAGAGAGAGAGACATACTAACTGATGCACAGACAAAAAGGATTTTTGAATGTTCTGCCAGAGGTGTACAGTGCGGAAGTGTACAGTGCACAGCGTACAGTGCAGCGATGTAAAGTGCAGAGTTGTACAGTGCACAGGGATGTATAGTGGAGAGGTGTATAATGCTGGGGTGTACAGTGTATACAGTGCAGATGTGCACAGTGTACAGGAATGTAGAGTGCAGAGCAGTGTGCAAAGGAGTAGTGTGCAGTGATGCAGTGCGCAGGTGTACAGTGCATTGGTGTGCACAGAGTGTGCAGAGGTGTGTGCAGAGTGTACAGTGTGCAGAGGTGTGTGCAGAGTGTACAGTGTGCAGAGGTGTGTGCAGAGTGTAGAGTGTGCAGAGGTGTGTGCAGAGTGTACAGTGTGCAGAAGTGTGTGCAGAGTGTACAGTGTGCACAGTGCAGTGGTGTGTACAGTGCAGAAATCCTACCATGCAGTACTGTGCCAAAGTCTTAAATGCCTATGCAAATTGTTTAAAGCCATATTTCTCCGCTTGTGACAAAGTGTCTTTTTGCTAGCAAAGTTCACATTAGAATAAATGCCAACAAACAAGAAAGCAGTAAAAAGTATCATTATGACTGTGAAATTCCATCAGCAGCTCCTGATTTAATTTACTGAAGAACCAATTGAGTCAAAACAGCTTTCTGATGTAAAACTGGGCTTCCGCAGGGAATACATTGGTTATATTGTACATAAAATCACTATTTGCTGTATAATTTTATTTGTATTTATTCTTTTTAGTTTTCTTTAGAATACTGGGTAATATTAATGTGAAAAAAAAACCCCTCATTGCTACACATTCTTAAAAATTGTTTTGGCAGGTGCCTAAGACTTTTGCACAGTACTGTATCTGTACAACAGAGTGCGAGGTTTGAAGCATCCAGACCAAAAGTCTGATCTAAATCTATCACACCCTAACGAACACTCTGGACATTTTTTGTTGGGTGATGTGTCAGTGATGATACACAGTGCGTAGCAGTCTAACCAAAGTTTAACCACATTAACTTAATGTAACACGATTTTTGTCTATTATTTGTTTTTTTAGGGCAATGGTGAGTTCGACTGATATCTGAAGGCAGAAGGTTGGGCTAGTGGTCTTGATGATTTTTCTCCCCTTAAGTGATATTATGTGATGACATTAACGTCTTTGCCCTCCTGCCTCTAAGTGCTATTGTTATCAGCACAAAATCTAAGTTGATGATAAGCTATTTTATGTCTTAACTACCATTTATTGTGGCAAACCAAGCACGGTTATAATGTGCCACTGCAAGAGCACTACAGATGGGCCATTGCTAAACATTATTGCCATATTCAAATCTGTAAACCCCACACCAGCAGAACCTGCCATCTTCACCTCAGACTCACTGTTTCTCATTATACTTTCTGCCCGTTTGGGGGTCCAGAACCTTCAGTCGTGTTGCCCCTCGTCTCTGGAACTCTCTTCCACAAGACATACATAATACTGACTCTGTTCAAATCTTCAAATCCCGCCTTAAAACACAGCTCTTTAAGCTTGCTTATTCTGTCTGTCTCTAGTGCTAACGGCTTATGCTATTAATAAGCAATTTCCTCCAGGATCAATACAATTTTCTGAATCTATTATTTTAACTTATTATGCTGTATTTTATGTCATGTTACACTGTTGCACACTACTGCATGTTTGACTTTACTATGTATTCTAAGGTGTCCTTGAGTACCATGAAAGGGGCCTGTAAATGAATGCGTTATTATTACTTTAATTAATATGAATATTATTTATTTATTTATTTCTTTTAAAATTATTATTACTTTGGTGAGGTGCTGTAATTAGCAAATAACCTCCTTCAGCTTGTTTGAACACGTGCTGCAAACTGGAGCAAACTTTACACACACCCCCCCTCACGCTACCCAACACAACATGCAAATGAAGAATGACTGAAATAAACAGCTCCTTTCAATATAGCGGGACAGACTGTGACCAGCTCGCTTCAGTGGTTACACATCAAATACGCACTACAAAAAACTGGTGTGTGGGAGTGTGTGTATATTTATTAGTAGGGCCTCATGAGATTCGATATCCTCTCTTAACACAGCAATGCGTAAAAACAGAATCTGAATAAAGTAATGGGTCTAAATCCTGCATTTTCCTTTTGTTTTTCAGTTCTTAACTTTTTTTTTATCTGATGTCTTTTTTGTGGGTTTATGTACCAAAATTGCCCACAATTCTGACCAGGTTTGTAGTAGAAACTACAAGTAATCCTGGGCTTCTACAAGGAACACATTGATTTACTGTATATAAAATCATTCTTTACTCTATAATGTTATTTGTATTTATTCTTTTTAGTTTTTATTATTTTCGCAGGTGCCTAAGACTTTTGCACAGTACTGTATCTGTGTGCGACTGCGAGGTTTGAAGCATCCGAACCATTTTGTTGGGTGATGTGTCAGTGATGATACATAGTGTGTAGCAGTCTAACGGAAGTTTAACCACATTAACCTAATGTAACACAACAGTGGTTTATTTTTGTCTAATGCTTTTCTGTTGTTTTAGGACAATGGTGAGTTCAACTGATTTCAGAAGGCAGGAGGTTGGGCTGGTTGTCTTGATTAAATTGCCCACAATTCTGACCTCTCCTTATTTATTAGAAACAGACTGCTACCGTTCATTTAAGACAGATTCAGTGTTGCACCACTTTTAAAAGTAAAATGATATGCTTTTTAAGACCTTAATATATATGATTTAAGACCCCAGAAATTTATTTGATCAAAAAGTGACTATGCACTTCTATTTTGGAAAACAAAACTTAACTTTTCCTTTCTTTTGTTCAGTGCTGAGTATACTGTCATTTTAATGTTAATGTTTTTCGGCATAAACCGCGTCTTTTCATTAAACTTGCACCTCCCCACCTAGGCTCTATCTAGGAACAACGTAACGGAGGACAACTAAAATATGATTAAAGACAATGTATGACCTCAATTTCCCAGATTTTATTGTGAGACCTTTTAAGACTTTTTAAGCAGCTGCGCGAGCCCTGAGATATATGTAAATGACCCTGGTTCTGACTGGCTGTCCTGTATTGCATTTCATTCAAAAAGCAGTGGGGGCTCTTACACTCATTGGGTGGAGCTTAACTGCTGCAGGCTGAATAGATGCATGTGTTGGTTTTAGTGACATCACAAAAATAATTACATCAAAACAGTAATTTTGTAGCTAGGTTTCCATTTTTGGACTCTATGAACTGGAGAATGAAGAGTTTCATGACACAAGTGCAGTGGTGACATGCTTTTGGTATTGCTTCTGGTATTACCGGCAGTATCCGAGACTTCTGACGGTCAAGGTTATTCTGGTACAGGACAAGTCCACACAAGTATATTGATGCAAGACTAGCTCTGGGTGTGTGTGAGTATATGTGTGTGTGTCTCTCTAACCTGGCTGTGGGCTGGATGGAGTGTTGTCTGTGCTGCTGGAGGTGATGCCTCTCTCTCTTTGCTGGAACATTTCTCTGGGGTTAACTGAACGCTGAGAGATGAGAGATGCAGCCTCCTGTTGGGGACATACAGACACGCAGACGCATACACACAAACACACAGACGCACGCACACACACAGACACTCTTATTTAGTGTCTGGTTTATAATATTCCAAAGTCCATTTTTAATTTTTATTAAAGCACTTTTACTAAAATGAGCGATTCCAAACTTTTGAACACTTGAGTGTAAAAAGATAGACAAAGGCCATCCAGAGAGAGACTGAAACAGAAAAAGTGTGTTAGAGACTGACATGCTGAAGAAATGCTCAAAGATGAAGGAAAATGAAAGATAAGATGGGATAAAGCCAAAGAAGGCTCTGGACAGGAGAGTTCTGATGTCCAGAGGGCGGGCTGGATACAGGCCACACACACACATGCACTCACTCACATTGGCTTTCTCCACAGACTCTGCACGCTTAAAGGTTTTGGGTTGTGCTGCCGGCTTCTCCTCCTCCTACCAGACATGAAGATACACTTTAATCCAGTCTCTTTCACATACAAACAAATTAATGCTGTAATTAACAGGTGAAAGGAAGTTTACAGTGAGTGATGTTACACAGGTGAGTGCTTAAGTTATCTCTTCCCACTGCCTCGACATCAGGAAGCATGTGAGTGCGCATGTAAGAAACCCATTCATGTACAACTAAATTTAGTAAATAGATCAATGAAGTCTGTAGTTTTTTTTAAAGTGAGAATTTTTAATCAGAGTCAATGACACGACACACATTTATTTCCTATTAATTTAATATATACCTGACATATCAAATTACTGTATAATTCTTCCTTTATAAGGATACATACTGGAAGTACTAAATAATTAGATGAACTAAATATGTATCAACTTATTATACAATACCTCCTTCATAAGGACGTATTTAGTGTATCAAAACAACATTTATTTTAGATATTTTTACCTCCAAATATCACGTGGTACAAACAATCATATATGCAAATCATCTATTAAAATATAATTTAGTGACATAAATGTCTAAAAATAAGTTAGACATTTAAAAGTTAGAAACTTTAAAAGTTCTCAAAATTGCACTCAAAGCACTCCACGAACCAAAATGAATAAACAAGGACAAAGATTTATACAGTGGTTCAAATACAAAGACAAGTTTATGCACATTTTTAATAGCTGTAAACAACTCAAAAATATTTTTTATTAGTGTGTACCTGTCCCACCCATTTTCTGACATTTAAAAATGAATTTATCCCATCATTAAAGTTGCTACAACAAGAAAATAAAATCCACTGAGACAACTTTAGCAGCCCTGACACAAGGGCCTGGAACATTTCTGATCTTCTATAGTGGATTTACTTGCTAAATCTATTTTAGAAATTATCTGACACAGTCAAAGTGAGAAACTGACGCCCTGCAGGAGAGAAATAAGACGCCCTGCAAGAGAGAATAAAGGTGTCAAAAAACACAACACAGAGCTGAAAGAAGAAGTAGAATTTAGTGAAGGAAACATCTTGTTTCACTGATGCAATCTGCAATGTTAGTCCACTCACACCAAATATAGGCAAATACAGTGCCTACACCACTTTTATAAGGGTCCAGGTCATTACAGATTAATGAACATGAAAGACTTTACTACAACCACTCAAAAACTGTGCATTATCAGCAGACATGCCTATTAATTCTAGTCTGCATCAAGAATTTTCATTAAACCATTTATAAAAATCTCACTGATTTAAAAAAAATTAAACAATAGTTCAAATGGGGTCCAAAAACTAGAAAAACTCAGGCAGGAGTGCCTACAGCAATCATGACGGTGAGCGTTAAAGGCTAATGGGAGAAGGAACTTGACCAATCACCCAAACACTGTTAGCATTTGGTAGAACATAATATTATGTCTAGGTGGCAACAAATCATTCAAGCAGGTGAGAATTTGTGGGTTAAAATAAACAACAAATTATGTAGAACTGCCCGGCAGCTCAGATGTCCAATCACAGTAGAGGAACGAGAAAAATTAACAGTTTTCTCAACAAACCAACACACTGCTCTCCTAAGCAGAGTTTAAAAACTGCAGAGATGATCTTTAGTAAAGTAGGCCTTGCCGATACTTTCTAAAATGAAAGCAGATTATTACAATGATTTTACCATTGTTAAGGGGTGATTTTTATACTAGCTTGCTTGATCACTGGCACAACTAAAGAGACTTTGGTAGGCCTTGTCAGTTGACAAGAAATATAGGTCAATTTTAATTGGTTTGAGGGATCACTTGCCATCTGCGTCCCCCAGCCAACTCAAATCCAACAGAAACAAACACATTTCAGTTGAAGTGATCATTTACATTGTCAAATAAAGAACAATCAGAAGTAAATAAGCAGATTAACAAAAGTTGACACCCCCTTCAAGGATATGATTAAAAGCATACACTCAACTAGAGAGGCCACAATCCAAAGGTCTTTGCAATAATTAAAACATTTCAGAACCTCTTTTCAAATCTGTTTTTCAATACATACTTGACTGAGTGAAACTGTCGCAAGACAAGCTCTCCCTTAAGTGCAAGAGTCCAGTTATTGTGTCACAGTGTAAAATGTTGCACTATCCAACTTGTCACTGTTGTTTCAATGGTCAGTTAAGGGAAACAACATCAAAACTGTAGGCTTTGTTACAGATTATAATTTCCAAAATTGCTCCATTTGAGACCATACCAGTGTACCAGTGGCTAGATGTACCAAAAAACAAATATATATGGTGATTTGTCTGAACTCTGTTCCTTTGTGTTTAGCTACATGTATCATTATACAGTCATCTTTTTGACCCTTAAGTTGTGAAAGAATTAAAATGAGCCTTTTAGATAGGCTAATACCGTTCAAACAACAAATAAAAATCCATCCATCCATCCATTCATCCATCATCTGCCGCTTATCCGGGTCTGGGTCACGGGGGTAGCAACCTCAGCAGAAATGCCCAGACCTCCCTCTCCCCAGCCACTTCCACCAGCTCTTCCTGGGGGAACACCGAGGCGTTCCCAGGCTAGCCGAGGAATATAATCCCTACTGCATGTCCTGAGTCTGCCCCGGAGATTCCTCCCAGGGCATGCCCGGAAAACCTCCCCCGGGAGGCGTCTCTCCCGAATGTCCGTGCTTCTCACCCTATCTCTAAGGGAGAGCCTGGCCACTCTGTGGAGAAAACTCATTTCGGCCACTTGCAACCACAATCTCATTCTTTTGGTTACGACCCAGAGCTTGTGACCACAGGTGAGGATAGGGATGAGGATGGACCAGTAAATCGAGAGCTTTGCCTTTTGGCTCAGCTCTCTCTTCACCACAACAGACCGGTTAAGCGTCGGCAGAACTGCAGGTGGCGTCCCAATCTGTCTGCCCAAATCCCAATCCCCTCTACCCTCAATCATGAACAAGACCCTAACCAGGTCGAAAACCACATTGTTCCTCCTGAATCCGAGGTTCGACTATCGACCAGACTCTCCTCTCCTGCACCCTGGCATAGACTTTCCCAGGGAGGCTGAGAAGTGTGATTCCCCGCCACCCTGGTCTGGCAGTCCAGAGGCACTGTCCCTGACCACCACGCAATGTTGAACAGGCGTGTCAGTCAAGACAGCCCAGCAACATCCAGAGCCTTCAGCCCACAGACGAGAGACGACTGGTCCGATAAACAGTACATTTCAGTATGGAGTCTGGTAAGTGCCTTCTCTGCACGGACTGCGGTATGTTTAGTTCAGTCTCCCTCTCTGTCACTAGCACTAGGGAGAAGTTAACGTGTGTGAAGTGTTTGTTAGTTACGTATCTGACGGAGAAGGTTTCAGAGTTAGAGGAGTGCATCCAGATTTTAATTAGGGATAGGAGACGAGAGCCAGGTGTGCAGCTAGTGTCGTGGCGAAAACTTAAGCTTCTAGGAAAATCCAATAAAAACGACTATACAACAGAAAATGATATAGGTGGTTTCCTTTATTTTGCCAAATAAAGGTAGCAAAACAGCAAACCACCACTGTCAGTCGGTGGATCCACCCCATGAGAATGTTGTGGTCCTCTTTTATACCTCCTGGGTTTGTGCTCCTATGGTCATGAACCCTGAGGTCCAGGCCATCAGCTTGGGCTACTCTGTACCAGGATAGCCTATAACCAAACATGGTAATGGTCATGGTGTCTTCGTAGGCAACCCAGGTGTTCAATTCTGTTTCACAGGACATGTCTATTTAAAGAAATACCCTTCAAGCAAAGGACAGACAAAGAGAAAGAATACTAAACCATATTTTGGCGTATCCACAGTCATGTCATGTATTATATCCGATATGTATGATTTCAAAATCTACCATACTAGCTAGTCCAGGTGTAGCTTCCCCACGCGAGCACCACTCTCCTCCTCCCGTTCACGTGTCAAACAAGTTTGCCCCGCTCAGTAGAGCGCCAGCTGAGAAGCCTGTTGAAAGTGCTCTGGTTATAGGTGATTCAGTTCTTCCGACACGTGAAATTATCTACACCTTTAGGGGCTCCAGCACCAGCTACTGTTAGGTGTATACTGGGTTCCAGAGCGCTGGACATTGCAGGGAACCTGAAGCTGCTACCTAGCCATAGGTATGAGAGGATAGTGTTTCATGTAGGGGTTAACAATATTTATCTGCGGCAGTCCGAGGTCACTAAGGATAATGTTAAAGAGGTGTGCAAATTAGCCCAGACTATGTTCAATGCCGTAATATGCTCTGGCCCCATCCCAATACGGCGTGGCCCTGAGGCTTACAGCCGGCTTTGGATGCTGACTTGCTGGATGTCCAAGTGGTGCTCAGAAAACAATGTGGGATTTACTGACAATTGGTCCACGTTTGAGGGCAAGCCTGGCCTCTTAGCCTGGGACGGTATCCACCCCTCGCAGGAGGGTGCCGCTCTCATCTCTTGCAGCATAGTCTGTTAGCTAGCCGGCAGCACAGCTCAGGTAGTCGCTGCTGACAAACCAGCACAGAGGCCAGGAGGCACACAAACTGGCTAAACTGACCGTCTGCTAGCTGCCTTGAGTCGTCACCTAGGTTCCACCCTAAGTTCCATAATATCAAGACTGTGTCTGTGCCCTGAACTAAACAGAAAAGTAGGAAATTTCAAAAAGTGTGCTTGAATAATTTAATTAATTTCTCTCAAACTACCAGTAAGCTCAGCACCTTAGATCAAAAACTAAAGCTAGGACTGTTAAACATTAGATCGCTCGCTCCTAAACCTGCTCTTGTCAACGAAATAATAACTGATCAGAATCTTGATGCCTTATGTCTTACAGAGACCTGGATTAGACCCGATGAGTTTGTTTCTCTAAATGAGGCTACACCTCCAGGCTACAACTGCGTACGCAGTCCTAGACTAAACGGTAGAGGGGGAGGCACAGGAACCATATATAGAAGTGCCTTAAGTATTAAACAGATAATTGAGTTTAAGTTCTTGTCCTCTGAAACTCTTTTTAAGTCTAGGCTGAAAACCTACTTGTTTAGTCAGGCTTTTTGTAATTAATTAATTTTTGTAATTAATTCCTGCCAGATGAAGGGTGTAGAGCTGGGAGGTGGTGGGCACAGAGAATACTAGTAAACTGGGACGCTGGTGCTGTCACCCCACCACTCCTCACGTTCACTCAGGTTTGTGACGGTGGAGTGTAGGTGCGCCGGTGTCTCAGGGCGCTCTCATGCCTATCATACCCCTCAGCTCTGCCTTTTGTAGCTAGGCTGCTTTAGCGAGGTACACCGGAGTCTTAACTTGCACTCCTTACAGATAAAAAATAATTATCTGTAAATTTAAACAGAACTAAGTCTGTTCTGTTTTTTTTGTCCGAGGGGAACTGCTGCATATTTGTCTAGCCCGACTGATCACCATGGGACCCCAGGTCACCACCTTCCCGAGCCTGCAATTGCTGCGGCTCCATGCCAAAATGCCCTCGACTGTTTTGGCCGCTCACGACTCCCCACATGCTCCTCCCCAACCAAGGGCAACTGCTCTTTAAAGCTTCGGCGGAGATTGTTGTTCATGTCCCTGTTCCATAGATGGCCTGTCTGTCAAAAAGCGCTGTCAACACTAATGATATTCCTCCCTACATACATAGGCTTGTGATGAGCTTCTGCAGCTTTTAGCACTTTAATACATCTGGACAATAATCTGTAATCCATTTGAGTTTAATGAGCACAGTGTAATGCATCCACAAACAATGACCGTTTGAAAACGCACTACTTCGCATAATGTCTCTTCAGCAAAGCCTGGCATCTTTCCCAGGGCCTAAAAAGGCCAACACCTCTAGCTTTATCAAATCCTGAATGGACTTCAATTTGCATCAGCTGGACGGAAACAGGTGCAAAATGATTAGCTAATCATTACAAGGTAATTTGACAGGTGCAGCTTTACAAGAGAACAGACTTGGCCAACTGTGGAGGTGAATAATTACTCATTATGCGAAAATAAACAGAGCTCTCGGAGGCTCTAAGGAAAAAAAGAGGCTGAGTACAAAACGGCTTACAGTGGACTTTCAAGTAAGGGATACCTAAACTATTACTGCATTATATTTTTAAACTACACACATGAACAGCTTGAACAGCTCAAAAACTACTCCAGCCTGAACTACTGGCTTGAGCTCTATTCTGTCTCCTAGAGCTACTGTCACAACAAACCTGAATCATAAGGAGCTATTTGAGTCATCAACTATATATTTAGACAACTCTGTAAGTCCATAAAGAA
>JBBPCZ010000017.1:1308930-1320239 GCA_037974445.1 Brycinus macrolepidotus | reverse complement strand
AAAAGACATTGTATAAAGTGTGAATGTGTGTGTGTGTGTGGGTCTGTGTGGGCATGCATGCTTGCCATCCAGCCATTAGTTTGTATGGCCGGTTGATGCTCCTGTCTCTTCATTTCATTATCTATTTATCGGTGTGGAGTGGTCTGGGCCAATAAAGCTGCTGGATTGTGCTGGCCAGCGTTTTTCCCATTGTGCCTCACTCTATTCATGTGCGAGTCAGCTGGCTGCTCGGGTTTCTGCGGGCCCTTGTCTGCTGCGCTCCTCACGAGCTTCCCCCCTTTTTCTGTGTCTTAAACAAGGGGAGGAAGAGAGAGAGAGAGAGAGAGAGGGAGAGAGAGGCCATTCTGCTCGCGGGCGCTCATGAATGGCCGCCACTGTTCGCTGCTCTTAAATGGCTCACTTCAGTGTCAGGTTGGTGGAGCTTTCTCATCAGCGTGACACTGAGAAAAGGAGCATTTTCCCTTTGGAAGACCTAGAGATTCCTGCGGATAATATGCTATTGTTGGTGGTGGGGTATCATCCCTGCTATTTCAATGATCCCACTGTCCTGCGGAGGAGGGCGAACGCAAGGCCTGGGAGAAGCCTGCGGCTCGCCTCGGGACAGTGCCCACTTGAACAGCACTATCGCAGGCGGTGCGGCCTGGCCCCTTAAAGCATCAAATAAACATCCCACTTCCTAACAAAGTAATGAATCATCCAAGACATGTGTGTTTCTTTAGTTTTGCACTGGAACAAACATGTCTTGGCAGATGAGCACTTGCCCTGACTAGGTTTAAGAAAGTTTACGACCATCAATTAGCAAAGTAACATCAAACAGACTCACTTATGTGAGTATATACTGTATATACTGTATGATAAAAACAGCTAAATTACCAAATTAGCAGCTATTTTAAGTCTAATTTATCCTGCATTCGATCATTTTATGGGCCGTGGTGTGTCATACAGGGTCAGAAACCGCACAAGCAAGTCTGTCTTCACTTCAAAGCAGTCTGAGTTAAGTGTGTGTTGGTTTAGTCGTACAGATCATGCAAAGCTAACAGGTGGCTTGTTAGCCTCGTAGCTCCTGTGCAGAGCTACGGACTCCCTGTCTAGGCTACGTCTGGACTGGCAAAGTGTGAAAATGAGATTTTTTGCTAAAATGCAGGAACTTCAACTCATTGAGCACCACCTCTTTTATACAGTCATTTACAAAAGGTTAGGCACCCCGGACATAAATAAACATCCTTTACAGGGAAATTCTGTACATTTTAATGCACACTTGCTGTACATATAGCACATTGTATATTTTACATTTTGTTGTTTTTTTTTTCAATGTCACCAACTTATTCCAAATAATTCAACTATGCTTGGCAGAAAAATACCCTTTTCATTTAAATGTTTTCTTAGAAACCCGACAAAACATGTCATTTGACCAGGGGCGCCAAAACATTCGATTGAACAGATGGTCTACGGCCTCTAACTGTCCACCAGAGAGTTGGAGGTAAAAGAGGGGGTTTTGATAAAGAGGCCAGCGAGTGTATGCAGCTCCACATGTAGTGCCAGGCAGATGACTTTAGAAATTATGTAACCAAAAAAAATGTGATTAGCTGTGAGTTGTGCGATGGAAAGGAAATCGCCTTGAGAAGAAGAGAGAACCCAGCTGGGTGAGAACCTTTCAAATAGGAAAAGTCATGTGAATCTTTTTTTTTCTTTTTTGTGAATCAATGTATTCAACGGTGTATGAATGTGCATTAGAGTGAAATGCATTCAGAAGCCAGATGATATTCATAAACAATTAACTCTGCACCGTTTACAGTCATTTTGTCAAATTACCTGCCTCAAGATTTGGTCACCGTGTTCATTTTATCATAACTTTATTTTACTGACAAGACGATGATTGAAGACATGTTCATACACAATGTATCATCATATTTTGGGGTTTGTTTTAGATTTGATGTGTTGGAAAAGGCAAAAAAAGAACCCGTCCATTCATCCATCCATCCATCCGTCCATTCATCCATCCATTATCTGAGCTGCTTATCAGGGAGGGGGTGCTGGAGCCGGTCCCAGCATTCATAGGACAAAAGGTGGAGAATCACCATAGACAGTTTGCCATAGTGGTTCTTTACAGAGAAGAAACACTAGTGCTAATACAATGAAAAAAACATGAACATCTGATTTTTGTAATAAGACATGATGTTCATCACAAATCAGAAGAGTCTGGATGGATCTGATATGAGGTGAATTTTGGAGAGAATGTATAGTTTGGTGAACCCTAACTACTTCATAAATGGGCAGGTTCATTCATTCATTCATTCATTCATTCATTCAACCAACTGTTCATTCATTCATTCATTCATTCATTCAGTGATCCACTATCCATTCATTCATCCATTCATTCATTTTCAGAGAGAAGAGACCACTGCCCTTTTTCTATTGGCTCCTGCTTCTGAGGTTTGCAGGGCTGAAGTTCAACTAGAGGAACTTGGCGCAAAGCCAAATTAATTGCTATGCGAAGCAAATTCCTTTTATTGGCATTCCCACATCAGCTCCCATCCATGTAAGTTGACTTTTTTTTCGCCTGGCAAGTTTTTGGTATGATTACGGTTTAAAGGAGCAGTTTGATGAAAAAATTAAGTAACACAATTTTCCAGTTACCCCAGATGTAGCTGATCTGCTAAAACACGTCTGGAGTCCAAATATAACAGTTGGAGCAGGTTGAGAGAAGGTTTGGCGATATAGTTTTTACAGAACGGATTCAGGCTATTTCGGTGACTATTGACAATAACCTCACAGCCCCAGTTCTAAACTAAAGAAGCTGTTCGGTATTGGGTTATCGACTGTATGAGGTCAGTGAAAAATTGCGTAAATGAGATTTTTCACCTGCAGCACTGGTCATCATTTTAGACATTTTATTTGTTTAACAGCTTCCTCCTAATTGTAGGGGAAAGGGGGTACATTAATTTACAATGATTTCATGCAGCAAAATAGTATGTTTTAAACTCTGTAACTCAGACTGTATGTGAATATCAGTTTATTCTGAATACATGATCTGCA
Organism: Brycinus macrolepidotus; assembly: GCA_037974445.1. Taxonomy (NCBI): domain Eukaryota; kingdom Metazoa; phylum Chordata; class Actinopteri; order Characiformes; family Alestidae; genus Brycinus; species Brycinus macrolepidotus. The sequence continues at coordinate 1,317,203 of JBBPCZ010000017.1, read as the reverse complement.
CTGTCTGGAGAGAACAGTAACATACTGTGACAACTTACCAAGCATAAAATTTCCTTAGTTACATTTGCTAAGTTGTCACAGTGTCTCAAAACCCAGAATCTGTGGCACAACAGATTCATCCTGGTTTAAAAGCGCAGAATTTTCGCCGTTCTGCTCAGTGGCTCAAGCAGTGCCTTAGGCCCGTCAAAAACATTAGAGATGTGTGTGTGTGTGTGTGTGTGTGTGTGTGCGTGTGTGTGTGTATTGGGGGTTGAGGGCAGTAAAATTAGAGAGACTCTCCAGAGAGACACACTCTTTCCCCCTGGTGTTGGATTACCACAGGACGAGTGTGTTACGGTATTTTCGGGTGTCCACTTTCACCAGCCGGACCATGATGGGGGCCCCCAGGCCCTGCTGTGATGTATGGGTGTTAGCATTAGCTTGTGCGCAAGTGTGTGTGCGTGTATATGTGTGTGTTGTGTGTTGCTTGCCCTAGGGTGAGAAGGGGCATTTCTTTTGTAGAAAAAAGGCATCCTCAGTTTTCACTCAAACACCACTGTCTTACTTTTGCTTGTGTGTGTGTGTGTGTGTGTGTCCATTATTGTATCACTCTGGAACAATCCAAATGTTTCATGGATGCATTGTGCATATATGTAGGCTATAATGCACATATGCATTTCTTCATGTTCTTTTTAAATGTTTTTAAATTAGTTTTATGCTTAAAGAGCCTATAGCCTCTACTCTACACTTCTCTAATGCATTATTGCCTTGCCTGAGATGATGTTTGTGTGGTTTTACGTACCAAAAACATCATAACTCATTTTTCATAGCCATTTTCCAAACTTTCTTTATACCTAGAATTAGAATCAAACAAGCTGTTTATGCTACTGCACCTTTAAGACTCATAAATATGTAAATTTTGCCTAACATAAGAAGCAACACTTCTTATAACACTTCAGTGTGAAGGGGTGGATCTAAATGGCTGTAGGCTGATTGGGCGGTTATATGTAAATGTACTGATATCTCAAAACCAATCAGTTCAAAATGGGCTGTTTTTGCAACATTATTTTCATTTATACACTGAATGAGCTCAGAAAGTTTTAGGGAGGAAACTCTGTTTTTCCATGATTTGAACCCTTTAATGCCAACTTTAGAAGAGAGAGAAAAAAAAATCCCGTTTGCACTGCTTATGTGGATGATGATATAATAAACAAAGCAAATCACCATGCACAGCCACACACAGCTAATAGATAATAACTGTACTGAATTTGCCCCGTTTCTTCAGCTGGAGTGTTATAATTTCTCATTCTGTTTGGGTTTGGAGAAACAAAAGAGGTGGGAAGAAACGTTCTTCAGCGCACTCCATATAGCTGTCAGCTTGTGTTTCCAGCAGCCTGCGTTTACACCTCTTTAAACAGTGCACACATGTTCACAATCATCTCAAATGGCCTCTGCTGGCATCGTTGCCCAATGATCCAATTAAAGGCCTTTACAGCACAGACATTGTGCTGAACTCCGGCTGGTGTGTATCTCAGGTCTACGCTCAGCAAACCAGTTTCCACACCATCCTCATTCGCCCTATGATTACTGTTAACACTGCAACACAACACAACGTTCAAGTCGGCTCGTTAAACTGCTGCGGAGTTTTTACTTTCCTATACAAGCAAACAGTACACATAAGAAACCACACAAGCAAGTCAATCTGAGAATACTTTAAAGGGCCATATCATCGGAAAAACATGTAAATTGAACTATAAAAACAGTCTATTTTGAATTTATTGGTGTCATGATGTCACAAAAAACCAAAACATTTGCATGGATCTGCCTATTCAGCCTATAGCACTTTAACTCCGCCCTTTAACACTGAAGTTATAAGGAGCATTTCAGCCCAGACAGCCCAATCCAGGGCAGCTTATCAGAACAGAGCTCACATATCAGTCTTAAAGGCACGATATTAAAACCAGCCTGTTTAATACTAATGGATAAAGAGAGTCTGAAAAACAATAACAGTTTTATGGACTTTGTTGAGCCCATAAAACCATGTGTGTCATAAGTGGCCTCAGGGAAAGAAATTCAAGAACAGTGTAGGATATGGGCTCTTTTTTCCCGTCAGGCGAAATTTAATCAATCAGCCCAGGCATGTTTGGTGTCTGAAATTTATTTGCACAGGAGCTACAAGGCTAATGTAGCTGACAAGCCATTGAAACTTATGGAAATGAATTCGCATTGGCTAACAAGTAAGAATGTTTGAGAAATTAGGTGATCTCAAATAGATTTGCTTATGTTGTTTCTGACAATGGATGACACACGGTTATCTATAAAAACAAATTAAAATACACAGAAAAGCTTCAAGGCCTGGATCATCTTTAGGCCTTAAGATGGCTGTAATTACTCTTTTAAACAGTCGGATGCATTTTGTTTAGGTATTATTTGACAATTAAACAGGATGGAATGAAGTTCATTTTAAAGCACAGTAAAGTTGAAATCAGCACAAGACCAAATCCAATCAGGAGCATCACCAAAAGGGGTCTTTTGTGAACAAGAGCTGATACGTCAACTGGGACATCTAGAGATGATTAGATTACAAATTCTGCAATGATTCAGTTCAACAGTTATGTTTTTTAGTTTGGTTTCTCTAATGAAAGCTCTGTTGGAGTGTTTTTTGTTGATCCCCTGATTGCATGTTAAAAGTAGTGCATCACAGCCAGCAGAGGAGTTTTCAGTTTTCCAGAGAGAAAAAGGTCGTAGGAGTGTATTTTTATACCAGATTCAAGAGCTGATGCTGTACATCCCAAGGACATACAAACCACAGCTGTACTGATGGTAAAATACCATTTAGGGGCCGCATTAGTGAATGACGCAAAGGCCCAACATTAGCAGTAAAGGTACTCCAGTAGTGTTCCGGACTGTAGCGCGAAAAGAGCTTCAGTGTCAGAAACCACATAGGCAAGTCTATCTGAGAGTACTTAAAGGCCTGTGTCATGGAAAACCTCATTTTCCTGCTTTTTATAATGAAAAGGTTTAACATGGTACACAGTAATAGTTAAATTCATGGAAATTAAACTATAACAAACTTATATGCATTCACTGGTGTCGTGATGTTATAAAAACCAAAACATCTGCATATATCTATCTATACAAACTGCAGCAGTTTAGCTCCGCCCTTTAACATTGAAGTTATAAGGAGTGTTCCAGCCTGGACAGCTCAATGCAGGGCAGCCAATCAGAATAGAGCGCTTATATCAGGCTTGAGTATTAAAACGAACCTGTTTAATTCTAAGGCATAAAAAGAGAAAATGATAATGTAAAAATGAATTACAACTATTTTTGATCCATAAAACCGCATGCCTGTCATAAGTGACCTGAGGGGAAGAAATACAGGAACAGCGTAGGATATGAGCTCTTTAACAAGTGAAGCCATTCTGAGTCAAGTTTGGGATCATTTAAGCTGACAGGTGGTTTGTTAGCTACACTGGCCATTGCGAGGCTGAGGAAGAAAATTTTAGTCACCAGACATGTCTTCACTGACCGTCTGCATTTGGAGTAAAAGAAAAAGTCACCACTGTTCTGGAAAAAAACCTTATGTTTGCATTTTAGCGAATGTTTGTCCACGGCTGGGGCGGGATGAGAGCCACTGCCCCTTCAGGCTGCCTCAGAGCAGAGAAACAGAGCGTCCGTGACTCTTCTCTGATTTGATTATGGTTTAGAGAAAAAGAAGCAGTGGTTCTCATGTTTATGATGTGGTCAGCAAGTCATAGCACAATCTCAGCCTGTCTGTGGGAGAGGCTAATGAAGAGAGGCTATTATCCAAACTGCAGTCATGCCTTCATGACCCATTTCCTTTAGCACTGATTTAATTCTGTTTACGAAAGTGTGTGTTCGCGCATGTGTGTGTGTGTGCCAGTTTGTGTCTCTGCATGCGGAGAGAGTTCATGAACCTTTTGTCAAAGGGTGGACTGATGTAGCGCCCGTCTCAGACGGATGGCATTCCTGCACACACACCCAGAACGAGGGAAAAAAATCGTCTCATGCACTTTTTTTGTCTAGAAAGGCAGAACGCATAAGTGATCATAATCAGAGTTATAACTGGTCAGTTGAATTTCATTAATAGCTAGCCAGGCCTGCGTGGTTTTAGCGAACGCCAATTGTTGCTTTAACTGCTTTCACGATTCATGCATTTGGCTGATAATAATCAAGCTACCTTCAGTTGCTTTAGGGCATGAAGCCCAGCCTCTGACCGATTTGTCTGGTTGTACGCAAACAGTGTATTCCACTTCATTGTTAGTCTTGAGCTACAGTTAGCAAACTACCCCCGATCCGCCGCTAAGCCTTTGCTTATGCAACCAAAAATTGAAGCTCCTGAACCTCAGTGTGTGAGTAGTCCCGGACCTGACTGTTGACTCTTTAGCTGAGGGGAATTCTTTAGACGTTCTCTGCTTTATGCAGATGGATTTAGTGAACCAGACTGATCCATAAGAAACTGCCAGTTAGACGAGCGTAGCATGATTGAGTTGGCTAACTACTCCACCCTCTTTCATTCTCTCTCCTCTCACTCCCTTTGTTCTTCAGGACGTACAAGGTCAACAGCAGGTGAAAAAGAGAGAGGATAATGGGCAGTGCAGTACATGTTTATGTAACGTTGATGGAAATGCAGTGCAGGAATTTAACACAAGCATTTTAGCAACATGACAGTACTTAATTGGTCCAATAATTGGTCCAATAATTGGTACACTAATTTGGTCCAATAATTGGTACACTACTTTTTGCAATAATTGGTATGCTACTTAGGCCACTAATTGCTACGCTAACTGGCCCAATAACATTTGTGTAAATGTTATTGGGGCAGCTGGTGTCCTAGTGGTTAGGTAGTTGCCCCTGTGATCAGAAGGTTGTGGGTTTAAATCCCAGGACTTCTAGTGGTTCACTGAGGTTTCCTTAGGCAAGGTACCGTCCCCACGCTCTACTCCCTGGGTGCCCCTTGTTGGTGGCAGCCCGTTGCTTCACTTGGTGAATGGGTTAAATGCAGAGAAAGTGTGTGTGGTGTGTTCATGTGTGACTATAAGGGGCCACTTTACTTTTTTCAGGATCACCTTTCTTTTAGCTTCACCACATATAGTGGGATGCAAAATTTGGGGCTTCCCCAAGCAAACGACAGGTTTGGTCAAAAAGTGAAAATAAGTAAAACCACTTCTGGAGCAAATTATTTTAGAAAATAACATTTTCTGGTAATGCTAATGTTACCTCACTTTTGATTAACTTAAAAAGAAATTGGGGCAAAAGTTTGGTACTTTGGCCTTCAAATATTTCTAGGATTTTTTTTTTTTTTTGCAGCTCATAGTTCTGCAATATTCTTTGGCCATCTTGCACATACAGCTTGCTTAAGATCTACCAACAGCTTTTCACTGATGGTCAGGTCATGTGATGACCATTACAAAAGCTTTGGCTCGCGTTTCTTCAAGTAGTGAAGCTTCTTGAGGGTGAACGTTGTGAAAAACTGTCCTGTTTTAGAATCCAGACAGTTTTCAGCTTCAGCTTTTCTTCACTATGTCACATTTGCTTGCAGAATTTGCTGATGTTTAGATGAATCCATTTTTTTCATCTACCTGTGCAAAATTTCCTGTTCCTCAGGCTGCCAAACAACCCCAAAGCATTATAGAACTAACCTCATTCATAGCATCTGAGAAGGTGTTCTTTCAGTCAGAAAGCGATTGTTTTCAAAATGCCTCTGGCCTATTTAGATATTATTTTGACTAGTTCTGACACTGACTTTTACAATGAGGTTGTGGGTAAAGTTGACTTCTCATGACTTGTTTGTAGAATGGTGAATCACCACTCATGTGTCATTTCAAATCTTTCTTCAGGTACTCTGCTGTCATATGGAAAGCTTGCTTTGTCTTTATGGCTAGTATATGAGCAGGAAATCTGGATATTTTCTTGGTCTTTGAGATCTCATCACAGTGTCCCTTAACTGTCATTTCTTAATATCATTTCGTACAAAGGAGACTGCGAGCTGTAAGTGCTTTGATATATTTTTATAGGCTCCCCAGCTTTGTTGGCATCAGTTATCTTAGATTCCAGTTCCTCACCTGTGGTTATTGAGTGTTAGCAATAGGTTTAAAGACTTTGTGAAACTATGGAATTGTTATCAGCTTATCTGACAAGTCAGTTAAGACCAAGCTGAGGCTTCCCAACTGTAAACTTTTACACATACCTCAATTAATTTTTTTCCTGTTAGTCAGATATAAAGTAACTGTGCATTAACATTTGCGGAAAATGCCTTAACTGTACACCAGCAAGGTGGAGCCGCAAGGGAGGGGTTTCTTATAAAATGGATGATGAGTACAACCCCATGATTTTTTATTTGAACATGGATTTAGGCTTTAAAAGCAAACAACGGGCCGGTGCGAACTTGTGCGTAAGGTTTATCGAAGTTCAAGAAAAATGAAGCCTCAGTTATTTCAGTGATGAAATCCTGTTCAATCAAAATACCATCATGGTTTTTATTGTGTTAGCCTTGAAGCCAGTATTACAGCTAATTTTATTGTGCATCACCAGATGGTGGATATATCTTTACTTGTTTACAGCTGGGAATCTTACCTCTGCTGGGAATCGGTGGTGCCCTGCAGCATGCTGGGAGTTGAGGTCCTGGGCCCCAATCCTGTAGTGAATCAGCCCCTGTGTGCAGATGAGTCAGTCCCATAAAGCGCATAAAGCCTGGAGCTACCACTAGCATAAACAGCATTGTTTAGCTTTAACAACCACCCGGTTTGACTCTGCACCACTTAATTGTCTTAATTGGCTCTTCGTTAAGTCTTGGGTCTGATTTAGTAGTGGGGGTCCTGCACTAATAACTCCTCATTTCCTTCATTTGCCTGATTTACGTGCTTTATGACGCCGGAGCTCAGCGAGTTCCAGCATGAGCATCGTGTCATGAATGCTAGCACTATGGTACAAGCCCTTGGTCAGGAATCTGACCTCTGCGCTTAATGCACGACTTTGTGGCTGCTAATGGTAATTGCAAAGTCGGCTATGCATCATAGTTTCCCAAGTACATTGTGTATAATTAAATGTAAGTCTTTTGTAAGACTCTGAGTGGGAAAAAGAAGGGCACATTTAGACCAAAGAGGCTGTGACCGACCTTGTTAAGCACTATAACGTGACTGGGCCAATTATATGTAATTATAATTCTATACTGACCTTTAGAAAGCAGGCTATACAGCCCAAAAGCAGGAAGCCGACAGACTGGCAGATTGGGTTTTTGTACACGGTGGTTAACAGTGAGCGTCCTCAAACTTCTTTCTGCTGCCTGAAATCAAACGGGTGATCCGGCCTTGGCCTCCTCTTTCAGACCGCCGTATTGGCTTCAACCACACAAACGGACTCAACACCCCCCTCTAAATGGAGAATTTGTCTTGCTGGGATTACTAGGGTCACGTTGTCAGTCGAGCGATTTCGAGATTGGTATTGACCTGTACAGAACCAGAACCTGCTCCATTCAGTTCCATCAGTGGAAAAAAAAGAAACTGCTCAGTTCAAATGACTGCAGCATTTGAAGTTCAAATAAAATATTTCAGCACTGTTGTGTTCTTGAATTTCTGTTCGCGGTTGGTGGGAAAGGTGCTGACAAATAATAGTTTTATTTTATTTACATGGAATTAGGACTGGGTATTACAAAAATATTATATGCAATTATTAAAATGCTTTTTAAATACAAAAATACAATTTATCTGCGGTGGGCTGGTAAAGCTAGAGGCCTTGCATTACTGCCATTTTATGACAGGTAAAGGATGGTCTTAGACACAACATGAAGCAGAGGAATGCCACCTTACTCTAGCTGGAGTTTTCTTTATTCAGAAGCCCAAAACGCAGCATTTCCATGCAAGTGTAATTTATAACGGCCCTTTATAACCAGCCGCAGCGAAGTGGTCTACTAGCAGCCGGCTGGAAAGAGAGAGCGGAAAGAGGAAGAAAATAAAAAAGAGACACAAGAGAGAAAAGAGAGAGGCACATGAAAGAGAGAGATAAAGAGAGAGGAGAAAAACAATAGAGAGAAAAAGAAACTTGACACGGGAAAGAGAGAGGAGAGAGATAGGAAAGAAGAGAAAAGAAAAGATATGTGACAGAAAAGAGAGGAAAGAGAAAAGGAAAAGAAAGAGAGAGAGTGGAAGGGAGTGAGAGAGAGAGGAGGGTAAAGAAAAGATAAAGAAAACAAGAAGAGATGGAAGAGAGAAGAGAGGGACACACACGAAAGAGAGGGATAAAGAGGGAATAGAAAGAGAAGAGAGAGAGAAAAA
>JBBPCZ010000017.1:1284251-1298089 GCA_037974445.1 Brycinus macrolepidotus | reverse complement strand
TATATATATACATACACTCAAAAGCACATTCTACAGTACTACATTATGTACTTACATAGCCTGTATTTTATAGCATGTATTAATAATGTGCTACAGCACCCACCTACAAATGTATATCACATGTTAATGCCCTGTAGAATCTACTACCACTTGACTGTAGTAATGCACTAAAGCATTCAGTGATATATTGCAGCATTCAGTATCGTATTATGGCATATAGTGAGAGCCACAGGGCAACAATGTCCTACACGGTGTTGCTGGGGACACATGATTGCTGTGTTCTTTCAAAGAGTAGCTGATTGTATTGCTGAGCCACGGACTATAGCAGTGCATTTATTGCAGCAAGAAAGCTGGATTTGTGTCTGAATAAAACCAACATCTTCAGTTGAACTGAAAACAATCAGCACTGAATGTGACACCCTGGAAAGCTGTACTTTCCAGAGAGGCTGTAGAGGTCGAGCTGTGTTGTGGCCTAATGCTTTTCTCCCCATTCCACATCCCTCAGGCTCATCTCTGGACACTCTCAGAGACACATTTGTCTTTTTTATGACAGGACGGCTACATGATATTCCAGATGGGCTTTTTTTTGGACTTGGAGAAGGATGGGAGCATCCAGTTGGGTCTACCTTCAGTCAGCCTGATTCACTGGTCTACACTCATAAAGGAATGGAAAAGGCCCCAACCAAACTTTTCTTGGCCTGTAAGGCTTGTCTCACTCCAGATTCTAGACACAAGTTTCTAGACACCTGCTAATCAAGCATTTCTTCCAAAATCTAGGTTATATATAGCGAGTCTGTCCAAAGCTTTTAGCCTCTACTTTTCTGGCAAGACTTATCCCTAGATGTTAGAACACTGAGGATTTGATTGCATTCAGCCACAAGAGCATTAGTGCAGTCAGGTATTGAGGCTGGGTGATTCCTTTTGGATCATAAACACCACTCCAACTCATCCCAAAGGTAATGGATGACACAGTTTCACAACCCAATGCCCTCTAACTGATGCATGGTATTGGGCATGGTGACCTTACACTGCCCCTTCTGTTGGAGGTTACACAAACTGTGTGTGTGAGGTTGAATGCCTGTGCAGTGGGTGCCTTTTAAAGTAGCTGAATTCATTTCTTCGAAGGGGAGAGTGTCCGGATACTTTTGGACAGTGTATGCCGAGGACCAGCCACGTTAACAGCAAAGGTCCACCTAATGCACTACAGTACCTAATAATGTACTACAGCACCTAATTATGTTCTACATCATGTACTGATGTTTTACACCACCTAATCATGTTAATACTTTTATTCTACAGGCATAATAATGTACTACAGCACATGTATTAACCAATAAGGGTGTAACTGGCTAGATTCTGACTGCTGTGGTCATCCAGACTTGCACTATACACCAGACTTTCCGTCTTTATGCCTCTGTGGGCGGAGTCTCTGGCTCTGGTAGCTGGTAGTACTGGAAAGGTGGTAACGCGCTGTGCTCCAGCGGTTAGGGCCTCGTCCAACGTGGAGCTAGCTGTTGTGACATGACTCTTGGTGTGATATTGTGCGGAGATGAAATGCGATGGTTTTCGCTCGGGTCCTGCATGTGACTGCTCTGGTTTCACAAGGCTGAGTGAAATGGAGGCATGCAGGGAACAATGAATAGGGCTTGGGTTTCAGCTGCACAATCTCACTCAAGGCTTAACCTTCACCCTATCTCGCCCCTATGGTTTCAGATTGTAATCGTGCAAGCAGTGTGTGTGTGTGTGTGTGTGTGTGTGTGTGTGTGTGTGTGTAAGGACAGCTGGAAATGGTTTGGAGACCTACACAGAGTTTGCTTTCAAAGTGGGACTTGGCCATTATGTAAGTATTAGTTTTAGGAACTCCTGGCCCTGATGGATATTTCATAAGCCACAAAGACAGCAGTGTGTGAGCCTCTGACCCGGAATTCCACTGATTTGTCTAAACGCCAGTCGAAAAATGCGCTCATCCGCTGAGGCTGTGATTTGGGGTTACGGCGCCCCGAATGCCACTCCGAAACTGTGGGCCTCGTGCGTCTCGAACGCTCCCACTGTTCATTCTCGCGGGATGCAGTAATGTTCTGTTGCGTTCCTTTCACTCAGCGAAAGCGTGGCGAAGGGGGTTCCACTCGTTCTTAACCCACCGCTTCCCCTCCTACCCCATCTCGACCCCCCAACCCTCCCTCCATTTTCCTGGGGTTTTTACGAGCGTATAAATCAGAGCAGTGCCAAAGACCAGAAAAACACAGGATTAAAATTCCGCTTTTTCTGCCTGTCTTCAGGAGTCCAGCTGCACTCGTCTGTTTGTTTAACACAGCTGCATGGGGTGAGAGAATGAGGGGACGAGGGAGAGGGAGAGGGAGAGAGAGAGAGAGAGAGAAGTAGGCCAGGGCTGGCAAGAAAAAGGTTGTTTTGGTTGGCAGCCCCGAGTCTTGTCTCATGGTGATAATTGCACTGTGGAGCCCAACAGAACCGCCTGCTTAAGATAATCTAGAGGCCCCCAAATACACTGACACGGAGTAAATATGTTTTCCGAAAAGGCCTGCTGATGTTTTCACTTGAAAGCTTTTGTTGCACGCAGGCCTCTCTGACGCAGAACCTCCTGACATTGTTGAGATCAGGTTGAGGGGCCAAACGAAGCTTCATCGTTCCAGTACAGTGGGGTTTAGTGGGCTTTAGACCTTCATGATTTCCGATACTCTGATCCAAAAATCCAAAAAAGAGCACAGCTGGAGCAAAGATTAGCCTTATGCCACCAAATAACGTTCAAAATAACACGTGCAACACCTTTTAAGAATATATTAGTACCAATAGCTTATATTAGTTTTTAAGTCTCTTGAATTTGAAAAAAAATCTTAATTGTTCTTTGATTTGGCTCAAGCCTTTTAATAGATCTTCATTTTTGTTTCCCAAAATTTCATTATAATTTAATTTTGATATACAGTTTTACTTCTTATACATGTGTGCTATTCATATTTTTGTTAATTAATTATTTGCAAATTTTAGTGCAAACTTTCTATTTGTTTGCTGAGTTTAACATCTTGTGAAAAAATAAACATAATATGTAAAATGTGCCCTAACTTTTGGTTACATTTTATGTCAAAATTCAGCAAAGAAAAATTAAACATTGTATTTTACATAAAAAATATAGAATACATGTCAAATATTGCAAATACCTTTTTATTTTCATGACAAACATCACTTTCAAACTCTCTCATTTTCAGTCAAGTCCCTGAAGGAAGTTTCAGAGGAATGTTTTTTGTTTGTTAAGCCACACAGTGACCTACGTGTGAATCATTCGAGCAGAACAAAGCACATCTAATTTAAGGCCTAAACCAGTGAAGAAACAGGTGCAGATGACTCCAGATGATCAGGCAGTGATCAGTATACTGGTGGTGCTGAATGCTGAGTGGTTGGAACTCCTTTATCTAGGCTCCTCTATCTTTAGGCACTTTGCAGCCTGTCACAGTAAAACATTTGTTTCCGTTTTTTTCATTTAATCGTCTCAATATACCAAAGATATGTTTGACAGGCATTAAATAGTATTTTTGCGCCAGTTAGGTGTTTCAAAGCAAAATATGGAGAAGTGAGAGGGGTTTCAGGACTTTTGTACAGGACTGTACAGTATTTGCACAGTATCTGTAATTCCTATGTTTGCACTTGCAGATTTTAATCTAATGTTAATTTTTTGTATGGGTGGAGTTAGAACTAGAAGCATTTCAACATCCAAAAGTGTGTTTTAAAGCCAAAAACAGTGTTTGCAGGCCTGAATTCTGTGTTCAGTGTAATAATGCCTAGATGTGGTAGGTTTTAGGAGGCTGGATTAAGTAAAGCGCAGGTCGCCTCAACATAAATGTCATAAATGTGAACGAAATCAGACGCTGCAGAGTGAAATGCGATAGAGCTGGATGAAGCTGAACTGCTGGAGACTCAAAAGCTCTCATTGTTTGGTGATGCGACGGTCGCCAAAATCTGCACCAGAATGCAGAGCGACTGGATCAACATGTCCACTGACTGCGATGTGTGTGTTTGTGTGTGTGTGTGTGTGTGTGTGTGTGTGTGTATGTGTGTGTGTGTGTGTGTGTGAGTGTGTGTGAGTGTGTGAGTGTGTGCAGCAGTAGGTACAGGCAAGCAGATACAGGTGAAGTATGTATGCTAAAGCCGCATTATGTGTGTTGTTTGTGTGTGTTTGTGTTAAAGCAGTTTTGTGTGTGTGCATGCCTGCTTTATGTGTATGTTGTGCATGTAGATATGTTATGTGTGCATGTTTTATGTGTGTGTATATGTTGTGTGAGTGTGTATTGTGGGTGTGTATGTGTATGTGTGTTCATGCCTTATGTGTGTATGTGTGCGTGTGATTTATGTGTTTGTGTGTGTGTGTGTGTGTGTGTGTGTGTGCACCTAGCCATGGTCGCCAAACAGGTATTATCGGAGATCTTGCCCTCGCTGAATCATGGCTGTTTACTGAAGACAGAAGCACAAAGCGGAGGAATTATCGTTTCGTTTCGCACCGACACGACCTCGATACAAATCCTCACTTTCTTCTCAGGGAGGGGAAAGAAGGACAGGAAAAAAAAACAGCAACTTTGCAAACAGCTACCTGCCCTCCCCCCCTTCACTTCCCCACCCAGTCTACTAACAGATAAACATAACTAACACGGTTCATCGACTCCAGCGCCAAGACACTGTCAGGTCGAGCTTTGGTGTAATTCCACACCGAGCAGAGACCCGGCCAGGGATGTTTCTCACACAAAGCACTGTATTCTCTCATTTAAAAATAACCCCACTGATATCATCAGCGGTCGGCCTGCGGAGAATGTTTTTTTTCCTGTTCCTATTAGTGTGTTCCAGAGAGAGAGAGAGAGAGACAGAGAAAGGAGAGAAAGAGGGGAGAGAGAGAGAGAGACACACACAGAGAGAGAGACAGAGAAAGGAGAGAAAGAGGGGAGAGAGAGAGAGAGAGAGAGAGAGGAGAGAAAACAGCTTTGGTTAAGGTTCAGCCCTCCCCCCTCCCCTTCCAGTCAGCTGCTCCGATGCCTGAAAAAGGTCGGGTTGTGATTTTTACGGGCCTGACGTTTAACACGGCGACACATAAAACTGATGGCTTCCAGACCCGACGCTTCACTGGGAGAGTCTGTCTGCACTGTGTCTGAAAGGAGAGAGAGAGAGAGAGAGAGAAACTGAGAGACACACAGATAGAAATAGAGAAAGAGAGAGTGACAGACAGAAAGAGAGACAGAGAGAAAGAGAGAGAAAGAACATAGAGAACATGTACAGAGAAACTGGAAACATGTACAGAGAACTTTAAATATGTCACACACTTAAAGCAAACGTCCACAAATGTGGTCTCTCAGTCAAGATTCACCATGTGTTTCTAGATTGTTTCACTTCTTTACTTTTTCACTGAAGTTACAAGGCTAATGCAGCTAATGAGCAGGTCATTGGGTTATCGAGCAAATCATCAAAAACTCACCTCACGTTGCTCCATAATCTCTAATAGATTTGCTTATGTGGTTTCTGACACTGTAGGTTACACTGACAATGAAATGGACAAAGTTACACCCGTTTGTAACATCTCACACTCCAGTACAACACCAACCATCTTATCACATATCCACTACGAACGATTCAGTTCATCTCAGAAATGAAACTCAGTAATGCTGAGATGAATAACTGGCTTATCAAGATGATTTATCGATCTACTCATGCTTTAGTAGGAATTCTTCACAGGCCCAAAGAATTAGCTTGTAACGCTTACACCCCATGCAATGATTTAAAAGGGCTCACAAAACTCAGTTTTCTTCCTTTTTGAAATAAAAGATCAGAAAAGAGATTACATACATATATGTAGTATTAAAGGAACAGTAATAAGGGCTAAAGAGAGGTTATAAAATAATAACCAGACATTTAGTGGGTATGTATTCTAAAAATAGTCTTCTAAAAATGTAATTAGCAACATTAGCCCCGTAGCAAAATTAACAATGCAAACTTTGGCACCCAACGTGCCTTGGCTGACCTTTGGGGTCGAGGAAAATGGTGTAAATTTGTTTCACCAAACTACTGCTTTTTACACAGACCAAGAGAGAGAGAGAGAGAGAGAGAGAAAAAAAAACCAGGAGGGAACTGTATGGGAATGGGCTGAAGAGTCTTGCTAGCATAGCGTTTCCCAAGGCCAGTTTGAGGAAATCCACTGACTACATCTCCCTGACCTCTGTGACCAGCCCCCCCACCTCCCCCACTTTACAAGCCTGAAACTGCCCCCGGGGGGGGCTTGCCTGCGCAATGTGTAAACCAGACATCCAAACGCATCCTGGAATGGATAAGCAGAGAGAGAAAGAAGAGAGGCATGAATAGAAGAGTGAGGAGAGGCTAAGCCCAGCTTGAAAGAGGCTCAACGTGGAGACAATCCGAAGACCACATAGACAGAACGAGGCCACTCTGGACCTGAGTGGTGTCCCCTGTAGCCAGTGTGTGTGTGTATGTGTGTGTGTGTGTGTGTATGTGTGTGTGTGTTTTGGGGGGTGTAAAAATAAACTGGTGCACCATTCTGAATGTGACGATTCACACTCGATTCTGGCACATTACAATCGATTACAGGATTACAGTTTATTATGTAATATTTAATATAATTATCTTCATCAAATGACTATATATATATATATATATATATATACACACACACACATATGTGGTGATTCATACTTTATTCTGGAGCATTAGTCTATTATATAATATTTCATATAATAATCCTTTTTTCATTTCGTTAAACTTCAAAATGTTATAAAAAATAATAAATTAATAAGACTTTTTTTTTCTGTTCTTTTTTTACTTTTTGAAATGTCATGATGCAAGGAATTATTTCCGATGATGTCATGACTGAACTGAATTGTTATAAGGTCAGAGGTCTGTGTGTGTGTGCGTGTGTGTGTGTGTGTGTGTGTGTGTATGTGAAGAAGGCAGCTGGGCAAAGGAATTGAGCTGCAAATGACAGCGGTCACTCCACACTATAGAGGGCAGGTGTATGACTTTGTGAGACTCTATCACACAAAAAAAAAATGCACACACACACACACACACACACACACACACACACAGACACTCACTGACACACCCTACAAGTTGCTGCAAAATGCCAAAAATGCCGCTCGCTGGCGGATGTGACCTGCTGAGAAACATGGTCAACGAGGGAAAAATAGAGCTTGTGGAACTATCTTCATTCACATCAGCGAGCTGTTCATTTTTGTACAGGTAGAACCATCGTCTAGATGTTTAAGGAAGAAACTTCAAGCAATGACTATGAACCTGGCAACCCTTGAGGACAGGCTGGAAATGTGATGACCTTCAAGGCTCCAAAACTCCAAAACTCATTTCCAGCTCGAAGCCATTTAGATGGAGTTTTTGAAAACAAAACTCCAGCCTTATGGATGTGATTTAGTGCCACTTCATGTCATTTGGTTATTGTTGTCCTAGACAGCCTCTCTGGTTCCCCCAGATGTGAAGAACATGTAGGAACCCAGTGGAAGACTTTTTTAAGAATAATGGCTTTGTTCATTACTTCACAGCTCCATCATGAACCCATAAAATGAGATTAATTTCATTACTCCAGACCAGCTGCCTCAGGAGACAGGGATGCATTATTTATAGTGTGTATGTGTTCTAACAAGGTGTTCCCTGTTTGTTTATATGATTTTATGCTCAGATGGGATCCAACAGTCAGTTCATCATCTGTCCTACTCCACCCTACCCGCCACCTCCTGCTCGCTGTGACTGTTAGGGCTTTCCTGAGCAAAACAAAATAAATGTTTTTACATAGAAATCGTAGTGTTTCTGGAAGTACAAGACAACGGTTGAGGATTTCAGAACAAGGCAACAGAGTTTTCAAGGCAAAAAGCCAATAATAAACAATCAAATAAAAAATAATAATAATCTGCCCAGTATGGGTTGGTGTTTTCTTTGTTGTACAAACTCGAAAAACAAAAACTATATCTTTCAGACTGTCACTGGGGTGGTCCCCTCAAGAGTCTTCAGTTCCTTTAAATAGGGAACGTACCATATTTTGTATCATATTTGTTTATATTTTTTTAAATTGCAGTGACTACATATTTCCTGTCCAGGTAATAAAGATAACATATAAATATGCATGAATGTTTTCTTCTAAGGGAATCTGAGGGTACACACACACACACACACACACACACACACACACACACTATGAAACATGATGCACTAGACTAGGCCACCTTCTTCCGTCGCTCCACATGCCCATTGTAGGAGCTTTCGGCTATTGACTGCGATCAGACCACTCGTCACAGACCACTCGTCAGACGTGCCAAGCCCGCTCAAAAGCAGACAAAGGTCTGGCCCCCAGGCACCATCTCTGCTCTTCAGGACTGTTTTGAGCACACTGACTGGGACATGTTCAGGGAGGCTGCAACCTACGGCGGCACAACCAATCTGAAAGAATACACGACGTTGGTCACTGGCTACATCAGTAAGTGCATCGATGACATCACTGTCTCCAAGATCATCACCACACGCCCCAACCAGAAGTCGTGGATGACTGCAGAGGCGCACATGCTGCTGAGGCCACTTCAAGGACACTGGAGATGTACGGCGCATGTGGCAGGGCATCCATGTCCTCACCAACTACAGGGCATCTCCACCTGCCTGTGATGGTGGTGCCTCCTGTCCAGATGCACTGAACCTCTTCTACGCACGGTTTGAAGCCCAAAACAACACGGCAGTGAGGAAGTCCACCCCACCTCCCAACGACCAGGTGCTCTGTCTGACCATGGCAGATGTGAGGAAAACATTGCTCAGTGTCAACCTTCCGGAAAGCTTCCGGACCAGACAACATTCCTGGTTGTGAGCTCAGAGGATGTGCGGCTGGCAGATGTTCTCACAGACATCTTCCACATCTCTCTGAGCATGTGCTTCAAAACCACCACCATCATCCCCGTGCCAAAGAAGTCGTCAGTGTCCTGCCTCAATGACTAGCGTCCCATCACACTCACACCCATCATCATGAAGTGCTTCAAGAGGCTTGTCTTGAGGCACATCAAGTCACAACTGCCCCCACTGGACCCCCAGCAGTTTGCATACCGTCCCAACCGTTCTACGGATGATGCCATCACCACCACAAAGGACACTTATGTGAGAATGCTGTTCTTAGACTTCAGTTCAGCATTCAGTATCATCATTCCTCAGCATCTGATTGGGAAGCTGAGACTGCTGGGCCTAAACACCTCCCTCTGCAACTGGATCCTGGACTTCCTGACTGGGAGACCTCAGCCAGTCAGAATTGGGAGCAACATCTCCAGCACCACCATGCTGAACACCGGGGCCCCCCCAGGGCTGTGTGCTCAGCCCTCTGTTTTTAATGCTGCTGACCCATGACTGTGCAGCAATGCACAGCTCAAATCATCAAGTTTTCCGATTACACAACTGTGGTGGGTTTGATCAGCAAGAATGATGAAGCAGCAAACAGAGAGGAGGTGCAACAGCTGACGGACTGGTGCAGAGCCAACAACCTGTCCCTGAATGTTGATAAAACAAAAGAAATGGTTGTTGACTTCAGGAGGGGGCAACGTGATCATTCCCCGCTGAGCATCGGCGGCTCCTCTATGGAGATCATCCACCGGGGTCAGGGTCTCTCTCCCCTCTGTCACGGACATTTACATCACACACTGCATCTGCAAAGCCACCAGCATTGTGGATGACCCCACTCACCCCTCACGCACTCTCTTCTCCCTCCTCCCGTTTGGCAAAAGGTTCCGTAGCATACGGGCTTCCGCTGCCAGAATGCTCACATGCAGTGGTCCTTGCCCATAACCCCGTCACTAGTTGTTCTTCCTTGAACTACTTTTTGTTGGTACTGACCACTGCTTACCAGGACCAATCCACAGAACCTGCAGTTTTGGAGATGCTCTGATCCAGTCGCCTAGCTATTACAGTTGTCAAAGCCGCTCAGATCCTTACGATCGCCCATTATTCCTGCCAGGGCGCATCCTACCTGCCCAGAGAGAGTGAGGTGAGTTGGGCTCTCTTGAACTTAAGGACATGAGGAATGGTCTCCCAGTGATAGCACCAACACTTCAACAGTTCCACATTTGTGCTGGATAATCAATTATTTATTGATTAATTCACACAAATGCCACTTGAGAACCTTGGTTGTGGTTATTCACTTTATTTGTTATTTACTTGTTTGTTGTTTGTCAACTTTCCTTACCGATTCAGGAGCTTTTCCTTCCTTGAACCTGGCCAAGAGACTCCTCACCCTGGTAGTGGAGTTTGGCTGGGCTGTGAGCCAAAACTCTGCACCGTGACAGAGGAGTGTGACTGGGCCTTGAGCCAGTGCTCTATGGAAGCAAAGTCTGACTGGCTCCCAAGCTGGGGACTTTGCAAAGTTTGACTGGGCCAGTCTGGTGAATGTACATCATGGTTGGGTTAGGGTTAGAGTTTTTCTTCATCTTATTTGGGAAAAAGTGTGTGAAGCGCACGTGTGTGTGTGTGTGTGTTGCTTACTGGTGAAAGCCTCCTTGGGTTTGAGAAACCAGGCAATGTATAAATTATAGTTATTGTGAATTTTGGAGCCACTTCTCCTCTAAGGCATTTTGAAAAATCGGCACAGCTCCAAACTCTGACAATGCACTTGTATACAGCTTTTGATTGGCTGATCAAGGCTGAGTATTGATCGTTTAAATATTCGATTTTTGTGAATGATATTAAAGAGGGAGTGGAGGGTCGAGCTGCCTTAATAATGTACAGGGGTGAGACAGTCTCTGAGCAAGCATGGTGACAGTCTCATAAACTGCCTTTAAGACACTAAAGCACAGGTCATGAATGAATCTTTTGGATGATTTGATGAATTGTGCTTTATAATATATTGTTGTGTAAGACCGGACCAATTTGATGTTGATCAAGGCAGATATTGGTCTTACGAAACACTGAGATGGAAAAAGCGCAGGAGGAGAAATAGAGAGTGCAGGAGGTTTGAAGAAATGAGTACATTAGTATCCCGGCGACATGTCAGCTCCGGCCTCTCCCTGTCCATTTGGAAAACGCGAGCGTGTGTTTTCCTTCAAGTGGTCCACGTGCTGCGGCGGAGGGCATTCAGTGCGCTTTGAAGTTTCTGAAAATAATGGATTTAAAAGCAGCCTGCCATCTGAGCAGTATTTTCAGTTAGCAAGAAGAAAGCGCGGGAAGAAAGGCCGTGACGTAGCCCACTGCTAATCCACTCTCTGCCTTTTAATGCTGGAGAAATGGGAGCATCCTAATAGTCCTGCAGAATCTGCTGGTGGACCACGTCTAAAACGTTTAAATGCTGTGGTTGGGATGGAAAAGCTCTCGCTGATCATCAGTGCAGGGCTAAGAGTGAGGAATGGGCGAGGCAGAAATGTGAGAGTTGAAACAGAGTGCCCTTTTGTTTCCTTCTCAGATTGCTGTTTTCTGTTACGCCCTCTAGCTCGTAAAAGCCGTCACCCAATATGGCACACTCGTAGCATTTTAAAACCCCACACGCCCATGCTGTCAATGAGTGCAGAAAGCTTTACTTAGAGTCGAAAGGGTGTGTGATGTTATTTAATGAAACACACCACCGCAGACCGGTCCCCCACCCATTGTGATCCTCAGGGAGTAAAGAACGCCACACAGTTGCTGACCAGTGACCGGCACAGGGCCACTAAGAGCAACATTCGAGTTGCTCATTATAGCCTAGCCTCTATGTGTCTTAAGATTAGCCGTTACACACATTGTCTCTGAGGTGATATCAGGTCGGCTTGAAAGGGCACCAAGGCTAGTGGTTACTTACCTGACTTACCTGGAGATTGAGTTCAGTTCCAAACCTGACCTGCCACTCTTGCTCCTTGGTCCAGATCCTTTTGTTTAAAGATTTGTTTTACAGGACCACTTCTTTTGAAACGAACCAACTCTCTAATTCAGTGATTCATTCTCATTCTTCAGCAGTGTCTATTTACCAGTACAGCCCTTTCCTTCTGACCTGAGAAACACATAACAGAAAGAATAATGTAATTCAAATTGTTCGTAAAGGGGAATTCCACTGATTATACAAATCTATCAATAAAAACGCCTAAATGCTGAGTTCTTGAGAAACCGACTCAGAATTGTTCACACAGGTGGCAATGTGAACCAGACATCTGAAACCCAAAAAGTTACCTCAAGTTTACCTTCAGAGTTTACTACAATGTTGCAAGGAAGTTTACTTATTTCACAACAAATTTATATTTTATTCAAAGAATTTTACACAGAGAAAAAATTCTTAAGTTGAAATTAACTTCATTTTCTCAGTAGAAGTGGTGTGAACCAACGATTTTTTAGGTAAACTCAACGTGTTATAGTTTAAAGTGTATGTTATTACATGACACAGTTATGAATATGCTGCCTGCTGCCATAAACATTGTTCAGTTCTATTTCTGAGATCATAATTTTGGCCTCATACCTTTTTTTTAAATCCTTTTGTGCTAGACTGGAACATGCAGGGCACCACAGAGAAGGCCCAAAGCTTAATTTTTCAGATTTACCACAATTTTATTATCATCCACATTGCATATAAACACTCAGAAGACATGTAGAGGTATAAAATGTCTTTATCCCTTCACCACCCTTATAAAGAATTGAGTTTCTGTACAGTGTGTCATTTCACAACAAACCTCTTTGAATCAGAATCAGAATCAGAAAACTTTATTGAGGAAATTGCTGAATGACTTAGTTTTGCGTCTCAATTACGGGATTATGCACAGATTTGGAGAAAAAAAAAAGAATTTCTCTTAAAAATTTTTAATGTGTCAGTTTATTTAAAATTCCTTAATTTTCTGTAACCGCTTAATCCTTACTAGGGTCGTGTGTACCCGGAGCCTATCAAAGGGCCAGTGGGCGCATTCGAACCTCCAACCCTGGAGGTGTGAGACAACAGTGCTACCCAGAATTATAAATTAGAAAAATCATAAATAAGTAACCAAGGCACATAACAAATTATTTTATTGAACTGAAGCTGAATTTAAGGTGCCCAAAGATTCACACCTCTGGTATTTGTAGTTTTGATTTTAGAAGGCCATCTTTCAAAGATGATCATGAGATCATCACTGTAGGCATTTAACATGACACAAAGTGTTTGATTCGATTCAGTCTTTTCTGTACGTGTTCCCTGAAAAAACATCTAATTAGGGACATCTAATTAACTTAAACTGAACTGAGCTAAATCTGTTGGGCTGATTTGTAGTATTTGAGTTGTTTTTGTTGCTTCGGGCTGGAGGTGAATTTGACAGGTAGATAGTGGGCTTGAAGGAGGATGGTTTAGTGACCACCGAGCTCTCCTGCTGTCCACTGTGTCTTTGTGGTGAACTGAACTGAAAATGAATGGCATGAACATAGAAGATAGATACGGATGCTGATGCTCTGTGTTGAGATGATTACTTTAATTCATATTCAAAGTATGCAAACACACACACACACACACACACACAGAGCCATCAGCTGTGTGTGAGCGGTAGTTGCTGATGCGCAGTAAGGAGTGGGGCAGGGCGCAGACGAGAGGCCCTCGTTAAGACTGAATTAAACACAACTTTGGAGAGCAGACCTAGATCAGCTCAGGCTGGCAGCACATGAAAGATCAACCTTGGATTCTCCAACACAGAAACGCACAGGGATTCTCTCACGGAAAGCACACACACACACACACACACACACACACACGCACAAAACCACATATTCACACGCAGTATAGTTTTCATACAATATCAGTACGTTGGGTCATATACACATGCTCCACACACACATGACTGCATTATATTATATTATATTATATTATATTATATTATATTATA
>JBBPCZ010000017.1:1193214-1209319 GCA_037974445.1 Brycinus macrolepidotus | reverse complement strand
CCTTCCGCTTCACCTAAACAGCACAAATGCTTCAGATCGGCCAGACATTATTTTGCAGCAGAGTTTATGTCTCCTCTGATAGAAAGGCTTGTCCGCTGATTGTTGTTCATTATGAGGCTGTTTCTCCGGGGGTAAACAGACGATCAGCTCTGTTCGTTCACACTCTTCTCTTCATTAAAAAGAGAGAAAAAAAAGCAGTTTTCAGCAGAGCGAACATTTTATAAATATCATGATATTTGAGGGGAATTAGATCTAAATCTTTAATAGTCTGAATTTAGGCGAACCACACTGGAAAATAAACAGCTGTGCCAGAGCAACAAAATTCACTGCCAAAAATAAACACAAATAAAAAAAATAATAGACATCTGTTCCTTCCTGGAATGCAAAGTCCCAGAACAACAGCGAGAAAAAAAGCAGGTCAGTCTCTCTCTCTCTCTCTCTCTCTCTCTCTCTCTCTCTCCCCTCTCTCCTCTCTCTCTCCCCCTCACCACTGGTTTTCTCTCTCTCCCTCTCTTTCTCCCCCATCACTGGTACTCTCTCTCATTTTCTTTTTCTCTTTTTCTCTCTTTCACAGTCGCACACACTTTCAGACACTCTTTCCCTGTTTCTTTCTTTCACACTCTCTCTTTCTCTCTCTTTCTCTCTCTCTCTCTTTTTACTGTGTCTTTATTTGTGACTTTGGCTCTCTGCTGCTGCTGTAATTAACCGAGTGGTAATAGGATGGAGCTCATGGGGCCTCATTAGGCTTTTCAATTAAAGGAAAATGCACAAGGTACGGTCCCTCGTTTTTAGGGGTCTTTGGAGACGGGGGCGAGGTGCCAGCGGAGGGTCCCGGCTCCCCCCTCGGAAGAGGAGCGCTGGTCTGAGGTCCAGGCTTTAGTCCTGGTCTAGAACTCAGTGTCAGTCCAGGCACGGGATCTTGTGCTTGTTTGGGAGTGAACACTTGCTGTCGCCAATGATAACAAAAGCATGGAGTGATTTTATCTGAATTCTCAACGAAGCAGGAGGAGACGTTTCTGTCAAACTGTCCTTTACACTGATGCTTTACTGGTCTTGGGCTAATTTGCTAACTGATATCAAATATTGGGACTGAAATATGTTGCTAATTATCTTTCTTTTGATCACACACATTTTTTTTTGTCTTCACCTTCATTCCCTTTGTACGTGCTTTCTAATAGTTATTAGTGCATATTGACTTAAATACAAAACATCACCAGCTAATTAACCACACATATACTTTGAACACCACCGGGAAACATCATGAATAAGATTGTAATAGATTGTCAGTCTGGGAAAGATCTACACTAGTTCTTAAATTGGCAAGCTTTTCTTTTACAAACAAAAGAACCCCTGCGTGATAAAGGGGAGTTACACCATGACAAAATTCATTAGAGAAACTTATTTTATGTTTAAATATTTCAACATTATATTTTAATATTTAATGCTTATTTTTAAAATATTTTTCTAATTATCTTTCTTTTGATCTCTTTCACGCAAGTATTGCTTTTTTCTTTTTCTTTTTATGTCTTTACCCTCATTCTAATAGTCATTAGTTCCCAAAACGCATATAGTAGACTTAAACACAGAACCTCATAAGCTAATTAATTACACGTACTTTGAACGCCACCTGGAATAAGATTATAATAGACAGTCAGTCTGGAAAAGATCTACTCCAGTTCTAAACTTGACAAGTAGACAAAAGAATGCAAAAGTCCCCCTGTTAAAGGGGAATTCCACAATGAAATGATTAATTCTAAAGAAACTTAATTTGAAATATTTTAATATTTATTTTTAATATTTTAATGTTTAATTTTTACATCTTAATATTTTCCTAATTATCTTTCTTTTGATCTCTTTCACATTTTTTTCACGTCTTTACTTTCATTCTATTAATCATTCATTCCCAAAGTGCACTTAGACTTAAATACAAATAGAACATCACCAGTTAATAAACCACATCTACTTTGAAAAGATTATAAATAAGATTACAATAGACTGGGAGTCTGGGAAAAATCTGCTCTAGTTCTAAAATTGACAAGTTTTTCTTTTACAAACAAAAAAAATGCAAAGAACATTTTAAAGAGAAATTCCACTGTATTCCATTATAGAGAAAGTAACCCACTCAAGGGGTGGTGAATGTTACCAGGGGTCATAATGTCTACAACACAAACGCCATTTTATGTACCATCCAAACGCACCAGTGAACCTCCATGTGTCTCTTGTGTGTTTATATGTACTTTAAGACTATTATGAAACAATGTCTCAGACATCAGGCAGCATTTTTATAACCATTTCATGTAATAATTTTCTGAGAGTTAGCTTTTAGAGGAATTAAGCTCTTCAGACGTCTAGTTCCATTCACCACCACTGTGAACGGTTCTGCTTCACATCAAGCCACTTTGCTTACATCTTAACCATTTGCAGAACTTATCAAATTCCTCTTTAGGAGCTTTTTTGCAATGTCTGCGCAGAATATAGCTGATGTTCACTATAATAGCTCACAGCCATTATATGATGCAACAGCAATTGTGCTGAAATCCAGGTCTGTTCTTAATCCAGCCCCTTTTGTGGACATTATCTGTCCATCATCATCCTCCCTAAACATGTTTGTTTTGCATTGTTTGGAGCTTCCCATATCATTCAAAAGGACATTTCCTTACTATCGATAATTAGGCTGCACTCTCAGTCATGCTTTCCATATGATTTGGGAGTGTGTGTGTGTGTGGGACCAGACAGACAGGCTGACACACAGTGAGTGCTCATTTCCCTCTCTGCCCTGGGGTGAGGTACAAACCTGTCAGTCACACACACACACACACACGGCTTGTGTTTTATTTTGCTCGGCAGTCATTAGGAAGGGCAGGAATATGCCTTGCATCATCCCAGGCTGGGCCGCTCTCTCTGGGGCTTCGCTGGTGTCTGCAAGTGCCCTGAGCTCCACATCCAGATCCATCATCCAAATTAAAGCTAATGAGTTGTCAGCAATGGGCTAGAGAAAGGCTAGGGTGCCGAAACATTGGCCTATTCTTTGCACACCACACCACAACACAGACACACACATATTCACGCACACAGGGCTGGAGAAAGTGTGCCTGAGTGACTTTAATATGCTCAGCATGTTGAAAAGGCTGGCAGGAGAAAGGCCTGACTGTGATTGTTTTCCCCCAATCTGTTTTTTTCCCCCCTATTTTTCTTTTCCTGGCGACTCTATTTCTTTGAGAGGGTTGCTAGTTAGCCCCTTTACTGCTTTAGGCCAGTCCTGCATTCACACACCGCTTCATTAAAGCTAGCACTCACATTTTGCTCTTCTCCGGCCTTTATTACCAACCCTGAGGGCTCCTGCTCACCCTCAACTCTGCTGAAATGTGCGATATGTGCATTACGTTCCACTTACAAAAGAATGGCCTGCATTTTCAGGAACTTTTCCCACAACTTGAATCAACAGACAGGAATCAGGACTGCATTTGAGGTGCTGAAAACTACTTTAGCATAGCAAACAGAAAATGAACCTCTTTGATAATTTTAGTAAGATCATGTTCCTCACTGCAGCCTGTTTGGTCAGATTCTGGAGAAGAGAATGACCGCAAGTCTGCATCAAATTCTCAACCTGTTGTTGAACTTTTCAACTGGATTAACATGAAATAAACTGGAGCAGAGCACAGTTTGACAGCTCTGTCCGTACACAAAAGGCCTTACTTTTTTGGCGGAAGAAATCGTCAATATTAACCCAATCACAATGGATGGTGCTTATTGCGTTGGTGTCACACATTTCATTCATCATGTCATTTAAAAAAACTGTTTTGGTGTGTAGAGTGAACTGTAGTGCCTGTTTAACTCAACGGAACAAAAAGGGTTTGTTTTAACAAACAAAAAAGTGTCACAGTTCCTGTCTATATAAGTCTTGAGAGACCCTGAGGCCGGCTAAACAGACTCCAAACAGAACTTTTGTTTTTTAAGCTTATCAGAAAGTGTTTAGAGTTAAAATAGTTGTCTCAGTCCAGCAATTAAAAAAATTACCTGTTCTTTGTAATCATAAAGTGGTAAAAAAAAAAAAAAACAATTTAGTGAAATTGCCAGTTTCCCACTGGTGTTAATGAAACACGAGCCTCTGATGGTTATCTGCTTAAAGTGGGGAGATAAGACCCTCCTCTCCCTTGCCAAAACCATATGACCATTTCTTCATATTTTCCATCCAAAGAGCCAGACTTTCTTGTATTTTAATGTAGTCTTGAGGAACAGTTCTCCAGGCTTCCTGAAGGACTTTCAAAGACTCTCATTTTCAGTCCAGTCCCTAAACCTGACCAGTTTTAGAGGAATGTTCTTTTTTTTAAAGCCACACAGTGACCTCTGTACGAATCAAAGCACAACTAACTGAAGGCCTGAACCAGTGAAGAAACAGGTGCAGATGATTCCAGATGATCAGCCCGGTGATTAGTATACAGGTGGTGCTGAATACTGAGTGGCTGGAACACCTTTATCTAGGCACCGTTAATCTTAAGGCACTTTGCAGCCTGTCACAGGGTATTTGTGTTTTTCTGGGTATTTGTGTTTTTCTGTCTTGCACGCTTTTGTTTTGGTATGTGTTTTTTCCTCAGGCAGTGCCCCTGGACAGCTACGGGGACCCGGGAGCGGCAACCACACTGTGTTTTGTGTTCTCTCCTCTTCTTTTACAGGTTCCTGGTGGTGGGCAGAGGTGAACGGAGCAGGGAGACCGAGCCAGACACGGATGGTGCACTCAATCCGGCTTTAAGGGAGGTGGCTCTTACCATTCGGGAGTGTGGTTAACCATTTGGGGCTGGGTTGGGTGCAGGTGTCTGAGCTTGTGTGCGTCACGAGGACTGGGTGCGGAATGCCAGCGGTGGCGTGACGGGTGGGTTGCGTGGGCCGCAAGGGGGACGCAAAGCCGCAGTGCCAGCACCAAGTGGTTGGACGACAGCGTGGGAGGGGTCTGGACGTCCACAGCACCAGGGAGCAAGTGGCAGCCATCCCGCAGAGCCAGAGGATAGGGTGCAGTGGGCGCTGCCGGGGTTTGGACATTTATTTGGTTTGGATTTTGGGTCGTTGGATTTTTTTTTTGTTATTTTTGGCTGGCCCACAGGTCTATTTGCTTTGTTTATTTTGTTTCGTTCGTCTTTCCTTTTTTTAATAATAGATTTATTGGGTAGGGGTTTTTGCTTTTTCTTTTGTTGGGTCTTCTGCTCTCTCCCTCTGAATTGTGTGTGTGGATGTATGAACACTTTTTACTAAGATTGCCACGTATCAAACTGCCTGCTTTTCTGTGGAAGAGGAAGGGGAAAGCTGTGTTGAGCCCAATAAACCTGTGGAAAAAGTACTTTTGGTGTGTTGTCTCATTTATTGCAGATGCCTCTGAAGATCCTAAGGGTGTATTTGTAGCCAAAGGCTGTGTGGCTTTAAACCAACCAAGTAGCGCAAAAATAACTAAAATAGCAGGAGGGGTCTTGCACCCTAGGCCACCACACCACTTAAATTTGGCGTAAAAATCTTAGAATTCCTTGAGGCGCTCAGTGGGGAGGATACCGGGCTGGCCAAGCTGAGGGACGATTTTTTTACATGCCAGCAACAGCTGAGAGAAGGGGTGGGGTCGTTCATTCTTCGTCTCCGTGAGTGTCATTGCAGGTAGAGACGGAAGGAACCGCAGAGGGACACAGATGATGACACCACCCTTAGGAGTCAGCTGGTGGCAGGCCTCCAGGCTGGCCTGGCCAAAAGGGAGTTGCAGCGGTTTATCCGGCATGCTAGCCGGTTGACTTTTGCGGAGGCATGTCGGGAGGTGAAGGAGGTGGATGATGATGGAGGGAGCTGACGCCCAGTAGACCTTCCTGCCTCCGACCACTGCAACCCCTACAGGAGGATTTGCAGTGAGAGGTGAGAGAACAGTTGGGGGAATTGACAGACGCACTGGTGACGGAGCTGTGGAAAGTTTGGGAAGATTTGGTGCGGCCACCCCTCACCGCAGTGCCAGTGCCCCGGTCTCACCGGTGAAGCCATGCCCCTCTGAGTACCAGAGGCCGATCTGTCTGTGGTGTGGAGAGCCCGGGCACATTCTGGATACTGGCTCACAGGTCACTCTTTTTAGCTGCAGTCTGTTCACCCGGTGCGTCAGGGGCACAGAGGTGAAGGAGGCTGTGGAGGTTAAGAACTTTGTTATCGTCCCCTCAAAGAGGGTAAGAAATCTTGGTGTCATGCTAGATGAAGAACTGTCATTCTCGTTGCATGTTGACCACCTCTCCAGGACATGCAGATACCTTCTTTACAACATCAGAAGAACCCGACCCTTTCTCACCACTGAAGCTACACAGTTACTCGTCCAGTCTCTGGTCATCTCTAAACTGGACTACTGCAACTCTCTACTGGCTGGACTTCCACAAGGCCACTTCAGCTGATTCAGAATGCAGCTATGAGGTTAGTCTTCAATAGGACAGATGGGACATCGCCGGTCGTTAAGGAGCCATTGATGTAGACGATATGCGGGATTAGATCCAAAGATATCATCTGGAGCGTACTTGACGGGATAGGGTCAAGCGGAGACGTGGTGGGTTTGCTGGACATCAGGAGCAATGACATCCTCAAGAGAGAGCGGTGAGAAGCCAAGAAACTGGGCAGCATGGGCTGGTCTCTGGCTGGCAGGCGGCTTGATGATTGGCAGGATGGATCTACTAATGTCATCAATCTTCTCATTGAAGAACATGGCAAAGTCTTCTGGTGAGAGAGCTGGAAAAACAGAGAGAGATGGAGATTTAAGAACAGATGAAAAGATGGCAAAGAGCTTGCAGGGGTTGGATGCTGATTCTTCAAACTTGGTTCTGTAGAAGGAAGACTTTGCAGAAGTTAAATCAGTGGCAAATTTGGATAAAAGAGAGCGATAAAAGATAAGGTCACTGTCACGAAGCGTTTTCCTCCATCTTCTTTCGGCAGCTCTCAGTTCCCTTCGGTTGCTTCGCAGGACCTCAGACAGCCATAGAGCAGGGGGAGAGACATGGGGCGGAGTAGATTAATAGAGCTCTGGAGATATGAGAGAAGGTCGTTGATAGCTGATTCAACTGAAGATGGACAGGGGTTAGTGGAGTTAGGGAGAGATAAGAAAGATAGAATAGAGGAGAGAGGAGAGGACAGAGATAGAGAGGATAGATTTCTGTGGGTAGTTGCAGGTGTTACACGTGGGTGATGAGACGAGGAGGTCTGAAGAGGAAATTTCTAAGATAGAAGATGATGGTCAGAGACATGTAGAGGAGTGGACAACATATTAAACATAGGAAGTGATCTGGTTGATCAAGAATGTTGCCTGCTTTGTGGGTCAGAGGAGACTCGCAGAGGGACAGGCCAAAGGACGATAGGAGCATCGCAAGCTCGCAGGTCTGCAGCTTGTCACCTGGAAGATTAAAGTCCCCGAGGAGGATGAGTGGAGAGTCGTCGACAGGAAATGAGCCCAGGAGAACGTCCAGTTCGTCGGTGAAGTTACCCAGAGGGCCAGGTGGGCGATAAAGGACAATGATATGGAGCTTAGTTGGATATGTTACAGTAACAGAATGGAATTCAAAGGATGAGATGTTGAGCTGGGAAAGACTGAGAGGCATAAAATGCCATTTATGTGAGAGAAGCAAACCTGTACCCCCTCCTCTGCCTGTAGTGTGAGGAGAGTGAGAGAAGGACATGGCAGAGGAGAGAGCAGTTGGAGTAGCGGTGTTCTCCGGTGTGATCTAGGTCTCTGTGAGGGCCAGGAAGTGGAACAAGTGGAGAGACGCCAGTCCAGAGATAAAGTCAGCTTTCTTGATGCAGGATTGGCAATTCCACAGACTACCATGAGCCACTGTAGAAGGCTGTGGAGAAAAAAGCAGCTGAGAGAGGTGATTGTGATTTGTACCACGCCGATGGGGAATGTATCTTCTCGGACTGTAAGATATGTGAACAGGCATAGGTGAGAAGCACATTTTCTAACAAATAAATAAAACAGAAAAGAATAGAATAGGATAGGATAGAGAAGTGAGGATACTTAGCTGAGTGTAGAAGTATGAGGATCCCTTCCCTGAAAGTGCAACCGCCACAGACGGTCCGAAGTGTTTCTCCTTTTATACTTCTGGATGAGTGTAAGCCACTCTCACTAATTACCTCTGGCCTCCCTAACACCAGTTGAGAATTATCTAGCTGATTGCAATGAAGCTAATGATGCTAACCCCACAAGGGACAAAGGCAGCCAACAAAAAAACAAACAAACAACAAACAAAGTAGCAATCTAGTACAAAGGAAGTCAAAGTGGACAGCAAAATAGCAGTACAACAGTTAAGCACACAACAGTTAAGCAGTTAGGCAACAGAAGAAACTCAAACTAGCTTACTAGATGAAGAAGAAACAGCTAAGTACACACCACAAGCACAAGCACAGAAGGTGTTTCAGTGACTGGAGGCCCATGGGTTGAAGTTACAGCCAGAGAAGTGTTGGTTGTTCCAGAGGCTGGTTCACTACTTGGGCCATGTGGTCTGCAGAAATGGAGTAACCACTGACCCCAAGAAGATGGAGGCGGTGAGAGAGTGGCCTTAACCGGCGACTGTTAGGGAGGTTCGGTCATTCCTGGGATTTGTGGGATACTATTGTCGGTTCGTGCCGGGGTTTGCAAAGAATGCTGGGGCCCTCCATGGCCTGTTGAAGGGGACCGGGGCCTCCTCGCGAAGATTGGATGGAGGCGTTCCAGGCCTTAAATAAGGCCCTGGTGCTGGCCTATGTTGACTACACCCTGCCGTTTCGCCTCTACACGGACGCCAGCCTCCATGGATTGAGGGCTGTGCTCACCCAGGTGCAGGGGGGCCAAGAAAGAGTGATCACGTATGCCAGTCGGAGTCTGCACAACGCCGAGCGGAATGGCCAAAACAATAGTGCCTTCAAGTTGGAGTTGGTCGTATTGAAATGGGCTGTGGTGGAAAAGGATTGTCTATGGGGAGCTGGGTTTGAAGTGTTCACGGACCACCGGCCCCTTTTGCATCTGAAGACCGCCAAGCTGGGGGCGGTGGAACGGCGATGGGCCAGACAGTTGGCGTCGTTCGACTTTTACCTGCGCCATAAGCTGGAACGGGAACACCAGAATGCGGACGCCTTGGCGCGACGACCGGGGGAAACCACGGTGGCGCAGGTCGGGTCGGTGGACAACTGGGTGGAATGGCAGGGCCAGGATCCAGCGGTGGCCCAGGTATGCGAGTCAGTGTCATCAGGGTTACGACCAACCACAGAGGCCGGGAGAGCCTTGTCCTGGGCGGGCCGGTGTCTGTTGGAGAGCTGGGAGAAGCTGAAGGTGGATCGGGGGTGCTCCTGCAACAGTTGCCGTTGGACTGTGGTGGTCCCTGAAGAAGAGTGGCAGCAGGTGTGGGAGGAGTACCATCGGGTGTTGGGGTATGCCCAGGGTAGAAGAATGGTGATGGCACTGAAAGAAATATTTTATTGGCTAGGGTCACACTGTAATGTGGAGGATTGGCAGGGCGACTGCGATGGCTGCCTGGTTGGGAGCAGGGGCAAAGGTGAGTCCCTACCACTTGGGGGAATAGAAACTAGTTACCCCTGGGAGGTCCTGGCGGTGTATTATCTGTCCCTGGGCCAAACAGGGGATCCCTATCCCTATGCATTAGTTGCTATTGATCTGTTCTCGAGGTTTGCTTTTGCAGTTCCTGTAAGGGATCAGACGGTGACAACGGCAGCCCAAGTGGTATGGGGAGAGGTGATTCGACATTATGGGTGCCCTGAGCGACTGCTCTCCGACCAAGGACCAGCGTTTGAGTCACAGTTGGTGAAGGAGCTATGTGAAGTATAGGGCCGTAAGAAGGTGCATACCTCGCCTTATCATCTGCAGGGGAATGGTGCATGTAAGAGATGGAACTAGTCCTTGATACGGCTGTTGAACACATTGCCTGTCTTGGAGCAGAACCGGTGGATAACCCACCTGCCGGAGCTGGTGCACGCCTACAACTGCAGCCCCCATAGCACCACCGGCCTATCCCCCTTCTGGGTCCTGTTCGGGAAACCTCCCCTACTCCCAGTGGACCAGCGATGGGGGGCTTGCGATCTGGCCACAGGTGAGGCTGATTCAGAGTGGGTTCGACGTCATTGGAGGCGGTTGTTAGCAGCGTGCAAGGAAGTGGAAGAGGGCATGGAGAAACGTCGCCGCGGGGACTGGCAGTATCGAGCCTTGGGGCCAAGTATATGGCTGTTGGTGCCGGGGGAACTGGCCCTGGTGTTTCAAGTGCGCCTCGAGGGGAAGGATGGCCCACTCCAGACTTTCCATCAGCGTCACCAGGATGGAGGTTGGTGGATCCGGAGGCGGAGAATGAGCGACGGGGGACTGGGGTTGGCCCTCAGCCAGATCTTTCTGGCCCCAGGGGTTGGCCCTCAGCCAGATCTTTCTGGCCCCAGAGGTTGGCCCTGTCAATGGGTAGAGCGACCAGTCACAGGGGCGGAGAAACTGGAGGAACCGGAAGAACAACTATCAGTGGAAGAGAGGAAACTCAAAGGGAGGAGGAACCGCCCCTGCGTCAGTCACAGCGGGCCATCTTTGGGTTAAGGCCAGTCCGGTATGGGGAGTAGAGGTGCTTGGGATGAGCTATTTAGTGGGGGGGAGTGTCGTGACCAGCATGAGTGTGTGATTTCTTTGTGGGGTTTTTTAAAATATATTTTCTGGGTATTTGTGTGCTTTTGTTTTGGTATGTGTTTTTTTTCTCAGGCAGCAACCCTGGACAGCTACAGGGACCTTCTGTCCCCCCATACGTAATTGGTTGGCTCTGTGGGAATGAGGCCAAGGGGCGGAGATTGTGCCCTTTTTAAAGATGGCTTTAAAGGAGGTGGCTCCTACCATTCGGGAGTGTGTGTGGTTAGCCATTCGGGGCCGGGTTGGGTGCGAGTGTCTGAGCTTGTGTGTCACCAACAGGGCCTGTTCTGTGAGGATCCTGGTGAAGGAGGAGTGGAGCAGAGGTGCGAGACAGCGGAGCAACGACTGCCAGCGGGGACGTGACGGAGGGGTTGTGCTGGCTGCGAGGGGCACACCCTGGGAGGTTGGACGACAGCAGGGGACGGGTCGTCTCACTATAGGACATCTTTCGTTGCTTCAGAAAGGCCTACTTCTTTGTGCGTAACTGCTCACATCCCTCACATGGACTCTTCACACTATTCCCATTCGGCAAACACTATTGCAGCATTAACCCTCAGAACTCAGAGTGTAGTAGTAAAATCTGATTTCAGCAAATAAAAACTGGTTTTCGCTCACCGCCACTCTCCAGGCCTCTCTCCCTCTGTGGGTTTTCCCCACCCACTTGTGGGAGACTTTCCTGAAAGTTCTCCTGGGTTCAAAGATCTTGTGTTTTTTTCTGTTTGTTTCTAAAATAAAAGAAATTTGGGCATTTTTGTTCTTTAGGGGCATTTGTGTGTTTTTAAAATCCCAGTAGCAGTTATTATTATTATATGTTTTTTAAACATTTTACATGTTATTTTACATGTTTTCATATTGTTACATGTTATTCTACACGACATAGGAACACCAAACAAAGCTCAGCATGATGTCTGACGTCTGAGCATCAACACAAACCAGGGGAACTTCCATATAAGGAGTGTGACAGCTTTTTCCAACAAGCCATCAGACTCATCAACACACTGCCTGCCCCGTTGCTCCCCCACACACACCTGCAATGAGAACATCCACTTGACAGTAAAGTTTACTTTGACTTTGACTTTGACAAATTTTGTTACATCAACTAACAGACAGGCACACTGACTAGCTTTGTGTGTTGGGGGGGGAGTGGGCCCTCCTACCCACCCAGAGAGGCCAAGGCAAGTTACACACTGCTGGCCAAGGATGACAGTGGCATTAGTGCAGGTTTAAACAGGATAAATAGAATTTCTATATAGGGTTTATATAGGGATATATATAGAATTTCTATATAGGGTTTATACAGGGATATATAGAAATATACAGCCTGGAGCCACAAAACAAGCCTGTGTACACACAACAGCTTCATCAAATTCGAAGTGTAATGAAATATACCCTCTTCTACCTCCTTCTCCGCTTGAGCTTCAAGTGAGAAATTATTAAAGCCTTTGTTACTGCTGGAAATAACTGGGACTTTTAAGGTTTAATGGGACGTTAAAGGGTTAATGATCCCAGGAAGGACGTTGGTCTGCGCATCAGAATGACAAACACGTTGGATATGAATCTTCTCCCAATACCTTAATGATCCAGACTATAGCTTTGTTATGGATTTTTCCACCAGTACGAGACATCTGTCTGCTTGATGCAAGGTCAGAATTAATACATGTTAATTTTGCTCATTAGAGGCTGCTGGGCTGCAGCCAAGCTTCTGCTCCAGGGCTTCCCTTTGATCTGGAACTCTTGCCAGGTTCAGCCTTTGATGTTCCTCAAACACTTCACATTGTCTATACATTCCTGCAGTATTACTATTAATATTAACGCCGAAGAGGTCACACCTGAAAAAGAAGGATGAATCACACATGTGATCAGTAAAATCTGGATGCTGGTGAAGTGACACTTTGGCCAATAATCGAATGGACCGCTTGAACCCAGTTGTCTGTGTGGCTGATATTTGCTTCTTTAGTTTTGCACCAGAGCTATGAGGGTAATGTTTCTGACAAACGGTGGAAGTTCATAGCGATTTATTAGCATCAAGCAAATGGCAGGACTGGATCTTCACCTGCTTGAGCTATTTGAGTGTGAGGGACCTTCCCATGATGGGAAGATTTTTTTTTTTTTTACCAATTTAAGGGTTCTTCCATGTACCCTCCTAAAATGTGAAGGTTCTTTAGGAATTTAAGGGTTTTTCCACGAACCTTCTCAAAATGTGAACGTTCTTTAGGAATTTAAGGGTTCTACTATGAACCTTCCCATGGACAAATGAATGGAAAAGCTTATAGTGCTCAACATGGTGTCAAAAGAGTAAATCGGTTTACCGGTAAAGCTGCAAAACCTGAAAATACACAATTTTGGTTCATTGTTTGAGCCAAACTCTCCAAAATGTTTGCTATTTTGGTCTGATTTTACCAGCTGAAGGAACCTGATTTTGTATGAGTGGAAATAACTGCCCAGGTGTGTTGCCATGATGGCTGCTGAATTTACAGATTTATTTAGAGAGGCTTTAACTGTGTTAAAAGTTCAGCACTTTACCAAAACTGTGGCAAAGAATTCAGTTTCCACTACATTCAACTCTTTACTGAATTACGCTAGAACCAGGCTGACTACTCCTAAAAAGTTAATACCACAGAAGAACAATTTTTCATTCACTACGGAAACTTTTACTGCATGAGATGTGGGAGTATGAAGAACCTTTTACATAATTCCAGAATTATGAAGCATAGAAGGTTCTGTATGTTACTGGGAACCATAAATGAAAGCCAAGAGCCATTTAGGAACCTTTAATTAAGAGAATAAAGGCAATCCATTCTGTTGATTTGACTGAGATGAGCACTTCCATTAGCATATTTAGCACACAAACACACAATTTTATTCTGTAACGTATCTTCTATAGCTCCTATATTAAGCTGTGAAAATAAAATTTGTATTCAGCCCAATAAACATTTGGTCTCCAGGCAATGGTAAGTGATGTTGACCATAGCATCTTTTAATATGAAGCATTTTGGTGCTACACTTAAAGGCACTGAAGCTAAAAGCCTGGAATCATGATGACTTTATGCTTTGTTTAAGTTACACTGAAGTCATGACTCTTTACCAGGCAAGAACAGACCACTCGAAGCCAATTTTCCAAGATCGACGTTCAACTCGAAGCATTGTTTTAGAAACACTAATGGTTTCTAAAACACCATGCTTCAATGTTTCTTCTCTTGTGTAACATCTGATAATCTGCTTGGGTTGAACTGGAATTACTGGAATTGCGCTGGCTGATTTTGCAATACCCTCTGTTTTTTGGGAAATTTGTGTTTGGAGATTCCTTAAGCGTCTTTTCCCCCTTAGCACAAACAGAAACGACCTGTTTAAATAAAAGTGTGATGATGCCATTTTATTTCACCCGTGCCACAATCTACCTCACACTTAAAGGACTCCTGTGTTTTTCACCTTGGTCTCTATAGGGCTGTGGACAAGGGCATAGGTTTTGATTTTGGGGACACAAAAGCGGTAACTTTACTCCAGCCATACTGCAATCACTACATCTTTCATACATTTACATCATGTACATGAACCGGCAGACTGGAACTGTCGTCTACAAAACCAATAACGAAATACTGTAATCACAGAACACCTGACTAGAACCTTCATATTTGAAGGCAGGTACTGTTACCTTTTCAAACCAATGAGCGAGAAATTTGCATTTCCATCTAAACATAAAAATACTGTTAACTACATCCATATAAATACAACAACGGGGTATCGCGGTACTTTTTGAGTATCGGTAAACCGTGCTACACTAGTCTTTTCCTTAATCAACACCAAACGTCATGTGCTGTATTTTCAAGCACAGTATTGTTAGTATAAACTCATTCTCTTTCTCACCTACATCCACACAAAATTACTGCACTGAGCTGTGGAGCTTCTTATAGTCAGATACAGCTTCAGTCAATTACACATTAGTAAGAAACGACACAGCCAATCATGTAACGATACTGGGTTAGGAAGGTGGGACTCGCAGTAGAGAAGCAGAACTGATAACCATTTGTGTTACAAACACAGACAGAAACAGCAGTTTTATATGATTTTTTTTTTATAATTAGTAGGGACAATTCAGTAGTCACTGGATATTGGCAGGGACGTGTCACAACCATCCCTACACAGTTCTACACCCGCGACTGGATGTACTTTACTCTCCACGGTTAAAACAGTCAGTGATTTCAGTGTGTTTCCCTGGACCTAGAAATCTCACTTACCGTAGAAGCCATTAGGCAGGTGCTGGGTTCTGGTGTCCATGGCACCTGGGTGGAGCCTGTGATTCCTCTGCCCAAATCAGAATCAGAATCACAATCAGAAAATTCGATTGATCACAGAGGAAATAACTTACGTTACGACTGAACAGACACACAGAGGCACAAAGACAAGGACAATATAAAATACAGTATAAATTCAGAATAAGTCAATAGTGGTGCTTGTGAATGAGTTCCCAGCACAGAACAAGTCAAAGTTATTGTCTATGCTGAACTGTGAAGTGAAAGTGAACCATTTTAACACCACAGCACAGCACACAGTGTGAACATATTCTCTGCATTTAACCCATTCAACATTCAACCCATTCGCAGCACCCGGGGAGCAGTGTGTGGGGACGGTATTTTACTCAAGGGTTCCACAGTGGTGCCACTGGTAGACCTGGGAATCGAACCCACGACCTTCTGATCACAGGAGCAACTTTACTTTATTCTGTCCGTAAGTAATGAAAGTAATGCCACTTCAAAATTCCTCACTGATGTGTCCTTTCGTTTTTGTAAATGTGAGACGACAGCCGATTTTGCTGTGCAGTGATGACCCAAGGCGTGCTTGGGCGAGGCTAATTGATCGTTTCCTCGACGTCCTGGCAGTGCTTGGCTGTGCCCCAGCTTGCAGCCTGTGTGACGGCAGGTAACACCTGGCTCAGGGCCCAAGAATCCTCCCTTAATGTTTTATTTAAACCCGTTTGACCTTAAGGAAGGAAACGTACATGAGGAGGAAGATGGATTGGTTTCTGTACCAAATGTCAGGGACTATAATTAGGCCGCATTTAGTGCTCAGACACCACAGGTCCTTCAGTCTCCAACAGTCGTCTACGATTAACATTTAGATAATTAACGTGTTGTGTAAGATTCTGCTCTGGTCATAAGTGGGTCTACCTGCCCAACAAGTTATTCTCCACTGAAGGGTGGGGTGGTGTTGGGAGGAGGTGGTGTGTGTGGCACTTATTACATTCACTCAGTTCCATGTGCTGAGGAACATTATGATCAATTTAAAGCAAAGTTGTTCTTGGGTGAGTGACCTGGCATGCCTTTGTGTGTCCAAGTCCATTCACTATGTATAATTCAATACATACTTCATATTATGTATTCCACAGTACCTTCTTTATGAGCATCAAAGATTCCTTTCAGGCACTTTTCTCCCAAGATCTAAGAATGTCATGTCCAAACACAC
>JBBPCZ010000017.1:1185714-1188214 GCA_037974445.1 Brycinus macrolepidotus | reverse complement strand
GCGCGGGAACCCAGAAAACAAGTGAAGTGAAGAAAGGTGAGGCTGGACAGACTAATGGAAATCCGCCAACGGATGAAGATAAGAAACCTGAGGCTGGACAGAACAAGAAGGAGCAGCCAACAGATAAAGATAAGAAACCAGAGGCCGGACAGAACAAAGAGGAGCAGCCGACAGATAAAGATAAGAAACCAGAGGCTGGACAGAACAAGGAAGAGCAGCCGACAGATAAAGATAAGAAATCTGAGGATGGACAAACTAAAGGAAATCCGCGAGCGGATGAAGATAAGAAAGATGGAGGGTTGATCACTGATGATAAGCAGCAGACGGACAAAGAGCCGAAAGTTCAGGGTGAACAGAACAAGGAAAAACAGCCGACAGATGAAGGACAGAAAACTGGGGATGGGCAGAAAGATGAACAGCAGAAACACAAAACTCCGGAGGGAGGAAAAGAGCAGAAAGACAAACAGACAAAAGAAGGCCAAGAGGAATCTGCTGATGTGAAACCTGGAGAAACTAAAGAAAGTCCAGATCAGCTGCCAAATGCTGAAACGCAGGAGCCCGAGCCTGAGCGAGACGAACCAGAGGTGGACGAGGAGGACGGTGATGGTGGTGCTGAGGGCATCGGTGGCGGTGATGATGATGATGATGGTGGTGAAATAGAAACTGGAGAGATTCAGAACATTCCGATCAACAGGAATGGAGATCAGAAGGTGCTGTTTAACTCTCACCAGGAACAGGAGGAGAGCAGCCACTTCTTCGCCTACCTTGTCTCCACTGCTGTCCTCGTGGCCGTTCTCTACATCGGATATCATAACAAACGCAAGGTGTGGTGTGTTTTGTGTCTTTGTGTTTCAGGTTCTCTGAGACATCAGATTCTTGATGGTGTTCATTTGTGTTACTAGTAACGCAATAGGCACTTTTCCACAGGCATACATGAACCGTGTTGTATCTAAAGTGTATTGTGATGGTACAGAAGTTGCAGCACACTTTAATTTTTCTAGTGTATCTCAGCCCGGTAACAGTGTTTCTGATGCGTCAGCAACGCAATTCTCTCCCACAGTTTATGGAGGGTCGTCCCAAAGCCATGTCCGTGGAGTCGAACCAGCAGAAAGTTTTTTCTGTCAGAGCTGGTTTTGATATTGTGGTCTTTTATTTTTTTTATAGTCTTGATTGAGTTTACATTTTTCTTTAGCCTTGCGATGAAAACCTAACCTAGCTAACTTGTTACTGATGTCCTGGTACACCTTCACGTTTCTCCCACTGAAATTTCTCTTCGGCCTAAACAGATACAGGAAAACATTGGTAAGGAATTAGAATCAGAAAACTATTGATCTTGGAAGAAACTGCTTGAATTACGACTGTACAGAGACACAAAGACAAGAACAATGTAAAATATAAGGTCTAAATAAATCCAGTAAAAACTTCTGAAAATATTCTGCACGAAATATGCTAGGGGTATAAATACTGTAGATAAGTAACTTACAGTTACTAGTAACATAAGTTGTGGTTGGGAGTATGTTATTGTACGTAATAGAGCTCAGTAGTAGATAATTAATAGATAATTAACTACATAAGTAGTGATATTTCACTTGGTAATACTATTGCACATAATAATAAGATATTGCAAATAATGAAATGATTTAGCACCCAATAAGAAATTACACATGATATTGCACATGGTAGACCATTGCACATAACATAAGAGGATAGACTAGTGGCAGACCATCATTATTAGAGCTGGGCCACATGGTTGCATGGCCTAACCACTGGGAGATGAACAAACAGTGAAAATAAGGAACAGCAAAAAACATGGATTGCATTAATATGTTTATGTTTCCAGTTTACGGACTATAAAAAGCACAACATTTACGAGAAAAGCTGTAGTTCATTGTTTTTGAGCTAACGTTCTTGCCGCAAGCTACTATACAACAATCTGATATGTAGTTTGATACACTGTGACACAGCTCATTATGAGTTGTACATGCATGCTATCATGGCAAATTTTTTGTGTGTTGAGTTTTTCATTTTTTATATAACAAGTCTTATCTATCTGTCTATCTGTCTGTCTGTCTGTCTATCTATCTATATCTCTCAGATCATTGCTTATGTGCTCGAGGGCAAGAGATCAAGAACATCACGGAGACCCAAATCAGCCGACTACCAGAAACTTGAACAGCATGTGAGTCCAAATCACTTTTACAGTACGGCAGTTGGGGAGGTACGAACACATCTGACATTTAATATTCTCACTGGTAAAGATGGGCGATATAAAATATATTTCAGAACTTCAGGACATTTTCTCTCACTGCACAATATGCTACAAGATATTTGTTTGTGCAATTTTGTTAAGTTGGAGAACACAAAAAATGTCTGTTTATTTGTGTGTGTATGTATATTTTTTATGGAGCAGCTGGTAGCCTAGAGGTTAGGGCGTTCGCCCTGCGATCAGGAAGTCGTGGGTTTGATTCCCAAGACTGCTAGGCACCTCTGAGGTACCCTT